>JAVKPL010001731.1:0-17235 GCA_032173675.1 Gastrolobium villosum
CACCATAAACACATATAACTCTTTAGAAACTTAAAAGACACCAAACTTAACATTTAAACTAAAATACTAAAACAGCCTTAGCACTTAAACTAAATTAAATTGACACATTATTGTGACACAGGACAATGAGATTGATATATCCATGACACACTCATCAAGTTATTTCTCATAAAAGAATTCATGTAAAAAATGTCAAATAATATTATCTGTACAATGCTCTCATGTTTACAAACCGCATGTACAAAAATGATTCCACCTGAGCTTTAGAAGTGAAAACTTCAAAGTTAGAATCATAAATGTGCTGAAAAGAAGCTAGTTTGTTCTATATAACTAGGCATTTTGAGTACAGCAAAATATACAACTTAAAAAAAAAAAAAAACTGATTCCTGAGGAGCTTTCGGCTCGAATCGAATTAGTCGGATAATCGATAAACCGGTAGAGAACTAAAAAAAAAAAATTGATTCCCAAGTGCGAAGATTATATATACGCCTCTAGCGTAATGAATCTATTTTGTGAAGCCAATGTCGAAAGGAATGCCAGTAGCCTTCAACCAATCCTCAGCTCTTCCAGCAGGTCCAGCTCTGAGGTATTGTCCAGCAGTGAATCTCGCAGCTTCATTCTTATTAATGTTTCCATGGTAACCCTTCCACTTCACTCTTTTTTGAAGATTGGCACCAGCTCCCACATTACCATACTCAGCATAGTACAATGTATCAAGAAATTGGTTCCCACTCCAAACACTCCACCCTTCTGGCGTAATTAAGTCACCAATGTTGGATTCCATAACCACTGTTCTAGCATACTGCTTCCATGGCCTTCCCAAGTAATTCTTAAATTGTAACCTTTCAGGGAATAGAGCCCTCTCTGGCACTATCTCGCAATTCTGTATCACAATCCCCGTGGCCATGTTCTTTTGTGATGTGCCATCTGCTGTCACTGTGTTGAATTGATTAGGGTTTGGCTTCCTCACAATGATTCTTGAATTCTGAATCAATGTCGGTGATGTACCGAAGATGAAGTCAACGGTACCGGATATTTCACAGTTGCGGTAAAATTGACGATTCGTTTGAACGTACAAGGTGTCCTGAAAACCATGCATGGCACAATCGAACAAAGCAGACATATCTCCCTGGTTTCTAAATGCCACTGCTTGGTGTTTATTAGGACCTGCTGTGTTCTCAAATGCCATAGACTTGGCAATGAATCCAGGTGCAACATTCGCTGCATGCATGCAAAAATTATCAGTGCACGTTAAAGCTACATAAATATTTAATTTGAGATGTTGAAGAAATTAAAAGGGATAAATAACACTCATGTTACAGGAAATAGATTCCTGTCATGCAATATTACGAAAAAACAAAACTACCGAATATATCATGTCAAGAATCAACTATCCCTACACATGAATAATTATCTTATATCTCTAATATATTTATAATTTATTTTTTTGAGATTTCATCACCGGTTCATCGATTAATCGACTAATCCGGTCGAGCAGGTATGATCACAAAGGTAGTAAGGTATGAAACTCGAGACTACTAGTTAAGTTAGAATAATCCTGGAACAGTTGTGTAAAGAATCAATTCAACCCAAAAGCTTAAGCTACTGAATGAGGCTACGTTAATGGTTTTATATATCTCAACACGCCCCCTCACACGAGAGCCCACTGGGCTTGAAGGGTGGACAATGCACAGGCCCACCTACCTGTGCGAACAAAGAAATTCCACTTGAAATAAAGTGGGGGGCGGCGAGGATCGAACCCGGGACACGAGGCTCTGATACAATGTAAAGAACCAATTCAACCCAAAAGCTTAAACTACTGTGGGTGAGGCTACGTTAATGATTTTATATATCTCAAATATTTATATGATATTTAACGTAATACTTACCGAAGGTGGCAGTTTGCATTGTCTTGACACCATCTACGAAGTTTTTGTGACCAGTGATAATGGTTTTTGTAGGGCCATCACCATAAATAAGAATATTAGCTGACTTTTTAGGAATGGTGATGTACTCGTCATAGACCCCAGTCTTAACATAGATAATGTATCTGCCTTTGAAGCCCGTAGGATATGAGTCAATAGCTTGCTTTACGGATTTAAATTTACCACTTCCATCCTTGGCAACAACAGCGTTTGGTGTAACTTGACCTCCTCCCACCTTACCCAAGAGCTTTCTATCTGCAGGTGAGAACCATGTTGGTAATCCTTCATGATCGACCTCATCAGCTTCCAGAAGACGACGAGAAGCAGGATTCAAATCCAACTTCAAGTCAAAGTTCTGAAGAATGTTGGCTAAGTCAGTGACAATGTCAAGAGTTATGCCAGTGAGTTTTCCCATTTTGTCCAAACTATCAGTTTGCAACTGTTCCTTAACCTTTGTCTCGCCGTCTTTCTCATCATCAAAACCTTCCGTGCATGATTGCTGGTACGAGATAACAGCACTCAACCAGTTCCTGAAGTCAGGGGTTTGGTCATGAATTGCTTGCATGTTGTTGTCACGAACCAAATTAGCTGAGGCTTCGAGGCTGTCAAGTGCGAATTGCATTAAGTCCTTGCAGTCATCGAGGGCCATCTTGATGCTAGGGTTATTGTTTCCATGCTCCACTGAGAGCCTGTCACTCATGTTCAAGGCTTGGATCACGCTTTTGAAACTTGCTTCCACTGCAGATGCTATGTAAGCTTTTGGGTCTGAGGAATTGGTGGTTTTCGCTGAGCTAAGAGTTTCATAACAAAGCTCCTGGTCATCAGTGCCTTGACACATTGCCTTCACAGATTTTTGATGAGCTGCTACCTCAGGATCTGCTTTTCTATTATTAACAACAGAAACAACTCCTATGGCAACACCCACCACCAGGATGAGGGAAACACCAGACACAAGCACTTTATTCACCATTTTGTTTTAAAAAAAAAAAATACCCTTTTTTTTGTCCCACTTTAGGAAAGAAGAGAGAGAGATTTCCTCCCCTTGGTTTCTCGTTTGGGAGGTTGATTATTGATTATTGATTATTGATTAGTATGTAGCACAGAGTAAATGCAAGTGTTGGGGTTTATATAGGTAGTTTAACTTTTTTTTTATATCTTAGAATAGATGAGAATGCCAAACTTAACATGAATGAGTGTTCAGAATTTGTCTTTGATTTCAGAATTTGTGGAGGGGACACTGCTTTTTTCTTGAATGACAGTTTGTTGCTATGGTAGAAGCAAACTTCCTATAATAAGCGTGATTGGCATTTTAATGGTAAAGTTTTGTCTTCAGTTGGTGGTGGTACACAATTTTGACTTGCATCGTGATGACTAAAATTAGTTTGAGGGCTGGGCCATTTTTCAATCCATGGATATTCTTTTATGTCGTCCTTTGTTCTTGCAAAACCACAGCATTATTCGTGGTGGACTTGAATGGCTTGTTACCATTAATTAAGATGGTAATTAAGGTTCACTCATGGCTTATATTATACGACGATTTACACAATACTGAATTATGCAAAACTTTTGAAGTGGAGGGTAGTTGTTGATTCATATCAACTTTGCACTTTATTTTCTAACGTGCACGTGCATTGTAAATTTTTTTTGTTCCTTTAGCCCTTACCTACATTTTTGAAGTACCAAAAAATTTAAAATATATTCTAAGAGAAATATAAAAATGATTAATGTAACCTCACACCACGAGTTCAATTATCACTACTACCCCTATTCAATTAATAAATAATTAATATTATGGAGTTTCAAAATAAAGTAGGCTGGATCTCATGCATGATATTGGTGAACTTTTTTCTATTTTAAATGGATTAAAAAATATAAATAAGAAAAAAAAACTTCAACTCAACATAAAACATTATTCCGCACCACTAGGATTAGCCTAGTGGTGTTGGGTGTGTGTAGTGTGTATTAGGTTGCAAGTTCAATTCCTGTAATATTCAAAAAAAAAAAAACATTATTCCTAACCAACATTGTATATCCAAACAAAACCTAATCTAACCAACATCATACTTTACTACTACACTTAAAAAAAAAAATTCTGGAATTCATGTCCGTAATTGCGAATATGTGCTACCAAGGTGGTCCGCCCCTGATACAATTTATTATAAAGTACTGAAATTATTATTTAATATATATATATATATATATATATATATATATATATATATAACAAAATGAATTTACACCGACATAAAAATAATAAATGTTTAAAAAATAACGTGATAGACAATGTCTAATTTAATAATTTTCTTTTTTAGACGTATCTATCCTTAAACTTTAGTAGCTTAAGATTATATTTTATTTTATTAATAATATGATACAGGAAAAAATATTTCTGTAATTAATACAAATAAGCTATTTACATTTAACCCTAAAATGATATTATTTTGGTATTAAAATATTAAAAAAATTATAAATATAAAAATTATTATAACCCTGAAATAAATTAAAATTATAAAAACACCATCGTATTGAACTTAGTGCATATAAGTTACGTGGAGCAAACCATAAAACCTGTATCCCCACCCCACCCCACACGGAGGAAAAAAAAAAAAAAAACCACAACAAAAACCTACCAGTATGGTTAGAAAAATAAATCACAAATGAAAACAACAGGCTCAACGTTGAGCAGTGACACAGTAATTTCTTTTTCATTTCCAAAGTATTGGAATCGAAATTAGGAGAAATCATACAACTCTCAACTTGATAAACATTTTAATAAAAAATAAAAAAATTAATCTAGTAAGAACAGGACTTTGTCATCATAACTGATACCAACAACGCAATTGTCCAATGACTTGCTCTTTCCTCTGACTATACTCATTTCTGTTTCGCAGTTTTTCCCAATACTTTAAAGATAGCAATCATCCCAGCAGTAAGGGGTAGAAATAAAAAATAAAAATGGAGAAAACAAATAACACCAAAAAGAATAGAAGAAGCAAGGAAACCTCAGAGAACCTCATGGATTATGAACAAAATGAATACATTGTAAACAATGAGATATAAAGCCAAGGTCGAGCAATTCACCACCAGCTTCTGAAGCAATCTCGTATATTTTGCACACTTGCGCACATACTCACAGATTGAGAGAAAGAGATACAGCGATTAATTTGGTGCTTCACCAGCAGGTCCAGGTCGGGCAGTCAACAAAGGTTGAAGAGCTTTGACTACAATGCTCATGTTGGGTCTGAAATCAGCTTCATATTGCACGCACAGTGCAGCAACAGCAGCCATCTGTAAGTAACCAAGCATCATGCTGTTATACATGAATATCGTTCTTAATTAAGTAAATCTCTAAGGGCACTTGTTCTGAGTGCCTGTGGCTCCTATAAAGCTTCCCACAAAAATGTGTATTATATTATTTCTACGGTGAAGTATTTGTATATTTTCCTCTAATATAATGAATACCGCGATGGCGCTTAACTTACACTAAAACTTAGAACATAAACTATAAAGAGAAAGATACTGTCTTCCAGTTGCTCAATTAATTAATATATTCAACGAATTTCCCCATAAAGTAAATGACACATAAGTTTAGATTCAAACTTTTGCCTCTTGCATAGTATTTACTACCTAGACCAAATAAAGAATTCTGCAGCTATTTTGATTAGCTGCTTTTGCATAGTTTTCCAATTTATATGTATATATTTCAAATAAATATAAGCTATAAAACACCGCCACAAACAGTCCACACCACCTTAGCAAGGAAAATGGAAAAATAAAATAAAAATAGGAAAAAAAAATATACTATAAAGACAGTAAAGACCTTAGCAACAGCTTTGGGTGGGTATTCTCCTCCTAGTCTTGAATCAACACATTGCCTGACTTTATCCTCACTGAGTTTTGGTGTAGCCTGAAACACATATCAATTGCTGTGATCAGCTACCAAACCTACATTCTAAATTTTCAGACAAAAGGACTGTAGATCACAATGAACATGTTTGGATTCTGTTTCCTTTTTTCTTTTGTTAGAGGGGGCGAGTGGTGTAAACATATAGCTTAAATTAGTACCCAAGTAACCAGACTCTGTTGTCCACGTGGTAGTGTATGATCAACAGGTTTCCTTCCAGTCAAAAGTTCTAGAAGGACAACACCAAAACTGTATACATCACTCTTAGCATTCAATTGTCCAGTCATTGCATATCTGCATCCAAAAGATTAGACAGATCGTTATTTAGCAGTTGAGGCTAGAATACCAAATTAAAAAAAAAAAAAAAAAAACAGCTTATTTGTCCAAATTGATACTAAGATAAAGGAAGGGAAAATATAGGAATTGGTAACTCTTCTCTAGCAGACTGAGGCAGAAGGGAAAGTTTCTATGCTTTTCCAATAATTCTTCAGCATTAACGCACAAAATCAAGAGGTCCATGATATCCAATGGGGATAAACTAAGGCATGTAACCTGATATGTAACTTGAAAAATTGATATTTGTATCTTACTCTGGTGCATGATAACCGAAGGTTCCAAGAACACGAGTGGAATGAAGACGCGCAGCCATGTCAGGAGCCTGGTTTGATAAATCAAAATCCGCAATTTTAGCAACATCATCATCAAAGATTAGCACATTGCTTGACTTGATGTCCCGGTGGATAATGTGGGGATCAGCCTTCTCATGCAAGTATTCAAGCCCTCTTGCAGCCCCAACAGCAATTTTTACTCTCTGCGCCCATGTCAAAACAGGACCAGGCTCTGCTCCTTTAACGCCTTTTCTGCCTGCATGTAATCGTGAGAACATTTATGCATAATAAAAATACAGACTGAGCTAATAAATCTCTAAGTAGTGACCATTCTTGTCAAGGCAGGCACCAAAAACAAAAACTAATGTTAAAATCCATAAACTTCTCAATTCCTATAATATAGAAACAGAACTCAACTAGTGTATATAGATGTTACTTTTTTTATAATTCAACCAATTGAAAGGCATAACCATATACCATGTAAAATATCATGAAGAGACCCATTAGATGCAAACTCATAAGCAAGAATACGGGAGTTTCCATCAACACAATATCCAAGCAACTGAACAAAATTTTCATGCTTCAGCCTTGATACCATTGAAACCTGAAAGTTCAAATGGAATTTGAAAATTTTAGATGACCTGAAAGAGAAAAAAAATTAAGTCAAGGTTGTCATACATACATACCTGGGCTAAAAATTCCTCATCAGGCTGTTTACTGGCATCTAACTTCTTGATTGCCGCAGCCTGCCCACTTTTAAGAACGCCATAATATACTCTTCCATAAGATCCCTCTCCAATCAGAGAATCTTGCCCAAAGTTATCAGTAACTTCTTTTAGTTCATCTGCTGGTATATCAGGAACTTCAATGGGCTGGACTTTAACAGTCTGAGCCCCCTGCTTTGCAGTTTCAGAAGCATGATAATTTCCATCATTCCCTGCACAAAAGAATTTATCACAATAATTTCATCAAATTCAACTTCAGGTAATATAACATCAAACAAATTAACACAATGGAGTGCCATAATTCAGCATCTCAATCACATATTACGGATTCAATCCAATTGCGATGGAAATATCACTCAAAGATGTATGTAATGCTTTAGAGTTGCGAACTATATATATCATCCCTGATATATTCCTCAAACTAATATGAGCCAAATTACCTGCAGAATTTTTTACAACATATGGTCCTCCGCTTTCAGCAGCCTTAGGGAAGTCACCCTCTTCGCAACAACTGAAACAACTCATGATTCTTTCCTGCTGAAATAATTTAGCAGCCATCAGATCATACTAATAATAAGTTGCTTTTAAGCTTGAATATACAGTCTAATTTTTTAATTTTTTTTTAAAGTAGTTTCTGCTAGAAAGATGATACATCCTGGCTATAATTGAAACTTTTCAACAATTCAGAAAGAAAGAAAGAAGGAAGGAAATAGTATATTTGTGTGTACTATCTGTCCAATTACATTGAATGCTATCATTAACTATTAACTCGGTATAGCTTCATTTCATTTGCATGATATGAAAACTTGAATAGACATGATGCTTGAACTAATTTGATTCATATTAACAAAAATACACAATATCCCTGCCTACCTATTCCAAATGTCATCAAATATAAAAATGAAACAGCAAATGATGGCAAGTGATTCATGAAAAATTCACAGCATGAAATCAGTGTTTGTTTCCACTACGAAAAACTCAACGCTTCGGTTAGCAAATCTTAATTGAACGAAGCTAAACGAATCAGATCGAATCAGTTTCCGCCAATCAGAGCAAACTGCTACTAAAATCCAATCAGTAGCCACAGATCAGTCTAAAGCAGAACCAGTTATTACCGGTCGAAATCCAATTTTGCCGGAAAATAAAAAATGCTCATCCGTAAGAAAATTTAAAAAAAAAAAAAAGATGATCACGAAAATGAAAATAACATGAGAATATTTTAGCAGAAACAAGAAAAAGTAAGTGACATTGAAGAGTGTGATAGATCGATGAGTACCTGAGATAAATGAAATAGCAAAATTGGAGAGTTGAGAGCAAAGAGCGGTGGGGAGTGAGGTGTTAAAGAGCGTAGTTGAGGATCTCGGTTCCGAAACCGGTGAAAGATGCGCAGGATAAGCAGAGAGGAGTGCGTAGGATAAAGGGGTGGAATGTTGACTCTGCTTTGAATTGGAATAGGAATCTGTTACTTGTGTATTATTAGTAGCAAGGAATTTTTTTAATTTCTACAACTAAGCATATCATAATGTAATAAATCCAACTATTTAAATACCACTAATTCGCCGACCTGGCTTGCCAGACTTGACTTGTGAGATACATGCCAGATGCCACACAGGTGGATAAGAAGAAACGCCATTGTGACCTCTTCGTTGGGAATTTTTTTTTTTTTTTTTTTAGTTTTATAATTTTTATTTAACTTGAGAATTGTATTTTTCTTACACATCCTTCGATTTCCGTGTTAACATGGATCTTACATGTAACTTTTTCTAACACATGGGTCGTACATGTTTTTTATCTCTATAACATAAGATTTCAATTCTCCTTCGACATGAGAATTATAAAACACTTTTTACAAGGGGTTAATATTTTTGAGATAATTTTATTTTTTATATATATAAAAAGAAGAAGATTATAGTTACAACTTTTTTTTACAACCTCTTACATCCATATCTTATCACCGTTGATTTCCGTCAATCAACGGTTATTATTTTCTCAAATTAAACTCATTAATTAATTATTAATTCATAATAAATTATAATAGTTGATTGACGGAAATCAACGGTAATAAGATATGGTTGTAAGAAGTTGTAAAAAAAAAAGTTTATAAGTATAACCTTCCTCATATAAAATATGTGAGACTTATATTTTTCTTCTCTCCCTTTTCATCACATGGCTTTATAAGATATCTATATAGTTTTGTATATATGTAGAAAATAATTTTATTTCATGCAATATAAAAAAAATTAATCTCTTTTTTTAAAGAAAAAAGTGTTTCTCATGTAAGTTATCTCTAGTAATTTTCAAAATTACATCGTTGTGAGAGTTTAAAAGATACGAGTGTAAATAGGTTGGGTTGAGTATAAAAATTAGGTTTGTATAAAATATTTTAGGTCGACCTGGTCTATGACCTAGTATAGGTCTATATTATAATTCTAATATGACCTATATTTAAAAAAAAAAAAAAAGTCTTGGCCAAGGTTTATTAGCCTATTTAAGCTTATTACGGATTCAATAATTAAAATAATATAAAATAAAGTACGTAACCTGTTTTCTAAATAGGCTAAATAAGCTTTTCAATATCGATTGACCCGACCAAAAACTGAGTTCAAATGGGATCAATCGGTATTATGTTAAATTTTGTAAAATATATATTTTGCAAGGATCAAAAGCTTATCACTAGACCACTTTTATTTGATAGAAATGATGTTCATAATTTAATATTTATTATATATTATTTTGGAATCTTGTTGAATCACTGACACAGTGACCCTATATCTCTAACTGAGTCGATAATTGATCCGAGTTTAAAACATTCACTATATGTAATAGATTAAGTCTGATCTAATGTAGACCTAGCCGTAGATCCTGTGAGTGTTGGGTATGTATGCTCCTTTGCACTAAGCCCAATGGCTTTAGTGAGAGCCCAAAGACCAAGTCTAACCCATGAAGATTAGGGTTAGTTGGATTGGGCAGGTATATATATATCATATTCTCCACTTGTGCCTCCAAGGGTTTCAGAAATCAGAAACAGAGAGGCAATGTTCATCATCTGAATGGTTGCCCACACAACTCCCTAATCCCCTTGAGTCATAGTCTGGAAGATCTGCCACAGTCCAGCATCAAGGGATTTGTTCGTTCTGCGGCGCTGAGGTGAGCAGTTCGTGAAGAGGAATCACATAAGGGAAATTCTACACGAGATCTGCGCACCAAGAGGTAATCGTGAAACGAGGATGATTCGGTAAGCATACCAATGTACTAGGTCCTAAATCGCTTCCGCATAAATCCAATAGTTCCTTCAATTGGTATCAGAGCCTTGGCTGTACATTGGTATGTGAATCTAGTTTCACTGATCATGTAATTAGTTTTGCTTCTTGAAATATGGCACCTAGGGTTCTAGGATTATGGTATGAATCCTGCGTGTATTTTATAATTCATTTTCATAAAAGTTTAAATTTTTATCGGTAAAAATGCTTTAATCCATGGTTAGGGTTTCTCGTGTATTCCTCGATCTGTAACAAGGAGGCTAATCCCATATGATTAGGTTTCCTCCTTGCTGTTTTTTCGATTTTCCGGAATTTTCGTGTATTTTTCAAGATTTTGTAAAAATTCAAGATCGAGAAACCGCGAGGAAGATGCGCAGTCAGCACCGTCGGAGACTTTTCGAGGACTTACCGATCTCAGAATGGGCCGATCTATATATGGTTGGAAAGAGGACGGAAAGACGAACGTAACGGTGGGTGGATCGCCGCCATCGGAGCCTACACGCTCCTCCACGCGCCTCCACAAGATGGTGAGAGTGGCCGCCACTCTCCGGCAAAGAAAGGGAGAGTGTGGGAGCGTCCGGCCACCTTTTTGGGTGGTTCCAGCGGCGGTGCACTCGTTTCTATGTGGCGGTCCTTCCCCTGGAGTTTTGGCTTGATTTGACTTCGGGTGACGGCGCAGCAGACCTGACGGCTAGGGTTCTTCTTTCGCATCCTAGGGTTTCTCGCTAAAGGATTGGGTCTTTGGGCTTTTGGGCCTATGGAAACCCTAAAGGGGCTTGAGACAGATACTATGGGCTAGGCGAAAGTCGAATTCCAAAGTTGTAACATTTTTTTTATTTTTGTTATATTCTTTAAAATAGGAATGCCATGGATTAAAGTAATTAAATTTTATTATTTAATGCTTTTATTGATTGGTATGAATTATATGATCAATAACATGCTTTATTGCGATAACATGCCATATAGAATAGGTGGTGCCATATTGTTGCATAACTTGTATGATTACATGAGCATAATAGCTATTATGTCTTCAGCGACTAGTATGATAGTTATTATGGGATTATTTTGATTTTAAGTTATCCTCACAAATTAATTAATAATTATTATGATTTTTGTTAAAAATCTAGATTAATAATGGAATTGATTAATTTTGGATAATTAACATCAAGACAAATAATCGTTATGAAAATTATTTTGATTTCAAATCATCCTTATAAATGATAATTATTATGATTGTTGCAATCTAGATTAATAATTAAATCAGCTATTTGGATGATTTAAATCTAGAAAAATAATTAAAGTAAATTTCCTAAGAGAATAGTTTATTTTGCGAGTAATTTGTGGGTTTTCTGAAATGGTCATGGAATAACACACGTTGCATACAGCATTCATGTATCATGATTGTGTGGAGCACACGCTGACGTAAAGTGACCAGATTTCAGGACCTTAATGATTTCAAAATTCAGATAAGCTAAGTGATGCACGTTCATCGGCGCTCTTGCTTACATAGTTTTTGAAATCAAACAAAGGATACTCTCAATTAAATAATTCTTGGAAATTAGAAAATAATGCTTATGTTGAATGGAAGGAGATTTAAATTAAGAAATTAATTTAACCTTCAAGCGCAATATAGGACCATTAATAAAATAATCATGTGAAGCCCCATCGGATAAGCATGATTGGATTTTATTAGATTGGACCTGAATAATTATGGGAGGAGATTTAAATTAAGAAATTAATTTAACCTCTAGGCGCATTGTGGGCCTATCAATAAAATAATCATGTGAAGCCCCAACGGATAAGCATGATTGGATTTTATTGGGTCTTAATAATTTCAAAATTTTAATAAAGTGTTGTACGACCCATCGTCGATAATACTAAGTTATTAAAGATGATTTTGAAATTAAACAATAAATTCGACTGGCTTATGAAAATTCTCAAATAAAAATGTTGAATGGGTGAAGGTTTTAAAAATTAAATTAATTTTAAAACCTGCGGGCTCCATTTGTGGGTTTATTAGTGAAATGGTTATCGCTGAAGCCCCATCGGATAAGGATAATCAGATTTCACTAGATTAAATCTTAATAATTTCAAAATTTTAGTGAAGTATTGTACGGCCCATCGTCGGCAATGCTTAGACACTAAGGATAATTTTGAAATTAAACAATGGTTAATTACATTCAACTTTGGTAAAATTGTTAACCCTCCCATCGAGGCTCTGGCAATGGCACTGAAGGCCCAAATAACAATTTTGGTTTTTACAAGTGACTTGCCCATCGTAAGCCTTGTAAAGATAAACTGAAGGATTGTTAACAATAAACAAGAGTAGTTATGAGAATCTACTTGCGCATCATTTGTTTATTGCATTATTTGTTTGTAATTGTGTGCTTCATATGTTTTTCAGAAAATATCTTAGAAATGATTTTGAGTCAAAAACCTCTAGATGGTACCAACTATGAATAAGTGAAAAGCAAATTTTTGATATTGTTCTAAAACATGGAAGCTAAAATTTGTCCTGACAATGCGAGGGCCATAGCAACCTGCAGAGGATGCGTCTAAGGAAACTAAGATGCATTTCTCAGATTGGGAAAGGGCAGATATGGTAGTTCCCTGCTATATTATTGTCATTTTTCCAAATACTTGCAGAAGCAAGTGTACATGATTAAGAGTGGAGTAGAAATGCTTCAGACTCTTAATGACATGTTTGCTGCGTCTAGCAGCTCTGCTAGACAGAATGCAGTCGATGCAGGTTTTGCTAAGAGTCTTGTTAAATCCAAAGGGAAACCCAAGGGTGGTAACAAGAACAAAACAACTTGGTTATCAGTTGTCAAACCAGTTGCTATGCAGAAGCCGCAAGGCAAGTTCTTCAAGTGCAGACTGAAGGGACACTGAAAGAAAAATTGCCCAGAGGTGATGAAAAGAACCAGACATGGGCATATCAAGGCCTGATCAGTGACTGAATTATTGATTCAGGAATCACTGATTATGTTTGTTACTCTTTGCAGTAGTTCAAACATGGCATACCTGTCAGCAATGGACATAGATATTTTAAGCTTAAAAATGGGAACTTGTGTCTGCATTTGCAGTAGGACAAGTTATATATAAGACTATGGTTTTAGGTGACTGTTTATTTGTTCCAGATTTAAAGAGGAATTTAATTATTGTTAGTTGTTTTGATTAAAACATGGGTTGACAATGCAATTGATTCCTCAGTTACATTTCGAAGTTCATATTCGTCTTGTTTGTTCTGGTACATTATTTAAATAGTCTTTATTACCTTTGTCCTATACCCCCCCTGAATTTTTTGTGTTGACTGGAAAGGATGATGAACAAGGATTTTCACCAAAGAAGTAAAAGTTTCAAATGAAACATATCTTTGGCTTTTGTGATTGAGTCACATTATCTCAAGTAGGAAACATGTTTTAGTTAAAAGAGAGACTGAAAGTTCAAGAATCTTTTAACTAACAGTTACATGTTAGTCCTATTTGGAAGGTAAAATGACCAAGCAATCCTACAAGGGCCAAAAAGGTTTTCGTAACTATTCAACTGGAACTGGTTCATACTAATGTATGTGGACCAATTAGCGTTCAGACCAGAAGAGGTGATGAGTACTTCATTATATGAATGTTTGCTCTGGATTTGGACAGATGAACCTAGTGCGCCATAAGTCTAAAGCTTTTGGAAAATCTCAAGAGTTTTAAGTTTGAGGCATAAAAGCATTTAGGAGTTCAAATCAAAACACTTTAGTCTACTAAAGTGTTTGGCTACCTGTCTGGTAAGTTCAGGTCTTACCTGATTTAAGAGGGGATAGTTTTCTTAACTGTCAACTCTAGGAATGCATTGGTTGAATAATGTTGCAGTATGCAAAATTCAAACATTTCTAGATTTGGTGCAAATCATGTTCAGCTATTCATCTTTGCCAATGTTGTTCAAGGGAGATGCTTGGGAGAAGGAAATGTACCTTCTTAACTTGGTTCCGTCAAAGTTTGTTGTAATGACACCTAAAAAATTATGGAAAGGGTGCAATCCCAGATCAAACCATATTCAGATTTAGGGTGCTACGACACACGTCCTACAACAAAAGTCAAATAAGATGGAATCTTGTATGGAAGAGTGCATATCTTTTGGCTACCCTAAGAGAACAAGGGATGATTTCTTATTTAGTCTTAAGGACAAGATAATCTAAGTGAGCACTCACATGATTTTCTTAAAGGAGGACTAGATGAGAAATTATAAGCTCTTAAGTTAGGTTATTCTTGATGAGTTTTACTCAGATCAAGAATTTCCAAAATCTCTAGAAGCTTCATCCACTGTTCCCTTGATTGTTCAAGAGGGGATAAATATATCTCTAGGTGAACAGACAAGAGAACCGTAATTGGAAATTCAACATGATAAATATATAAGTGAAACTAGTAGAAATATTAGTATCACATGTAAAGGAACAATATCAAGAATAAATGGATCCTTAAGAAATTGAAGATCCACCTTTTGACCCAATCTTGGATATACTTGTAAATACACAAGGTCTAGTGCGGTACATTCGTAGTGGGAGAGAACATTGTTAACTCTCAAGTTGTCTCTTGTTGAGTGACATTGATCCTACTAGTTACGATAATGCACTAGAAGATGTTGTTGATCAAGTGTTGCTCAAGCTATGAACAATGAGATGGAATACTTGTATTTCAACTCTGTTCGGTCCCTAGTAAAGGCACCAAGAGGGGTAAAACTCACTAGGTGCATGTGGACATAAAAGGCAAAGAGAGGATGGACAGGAAGGTGAAAACCTTCAAAGCTAGCTTGGAGGCAACTTTTGCCAGACGCCATACTTGAGTCTATCCAGATTCTCTTAGTTGCTGCGATAACTCTCAATTATGAGATTTCATTTTTGGGAGTTGGATGTCAGGATATCGACATACAACAACCAAAAAGGTTTATAGCAAATGGGCAGGAACACACGGTATGCAAGTTGTGAAAGTCTATTTCATAGACTTAAGCAAGCATCCAGGTCTTGGAACATCATGTTTGATCAGGTTATCAAAATTTTGATTTTGAGAGAAACTTGATGAATGATGTGTATTTGTATGTAAAGGATCCAACGGAAGACAGTAGATTTTCTGGTACTTTATGTAGATGATATGCTCCTTATTGGAAACAACGTGGAGGTAATATCAAGCATAAAGAGTTGGCTAAGTTAGTGTTTTGGTATGGAAGTACTGGAGAAGCCAATTATATTCTTGGTATAAAACTCTTATGAGACCGGAAGAATAAGTTGTTGGCATTACCTCAGGCTACTTACATTGACAAAACTCTTGCCAAAATTCAATATGAGAATTCTAAGAGAAGAATTATAATTCTCAGATGTGAAATTCATCTTCCTAAGGAGTAACCAAAGACTTCTGAAAAGGAAGAATGCATGGGCAGGATATCTTATATTTTGGCAAAGGTAGTCTCATGCATATCATGTTGAGCGATAAACCAGACATCTGTCACGTAGTGGGAGTAGTGAGATGGTACCATTCTGGATATAGAGGAACATTAGATTATTGTTAAGCATGTACTCAAGTATCTTTGGAGAACGAGAGATTATGTGCTAGTATATTCTAGTGGGAGTCTTGAAAAGCTGAGTTTTCACAGATTCAGTTATTTCAAGTGGATATTGACTCAAGAAATCAACCTTGAGCTATGAGTTTTTCACTAAACTCAGATAGCATTAGAGGTGGATCTTGTAGACCCAGTTACTAAGAGTTTGCCTGAACTTGTGTTCAAGAGGCATGTTATTTTTTTTGGGTCTTAGGAGGATCCCAGACTTGCATTAAGCGAGTGGGAGATATTAGGTTCATTGTGCTCTTGGAGTAAGACAATGAAATAATATAATCATTTTCTGAATTTTACAAATAAGGTATTATTTATTTTGCACACTATTTACAAACATCAAGGTCCGGATCAATTGTGGAGTATATGACCATATGGATACGTTCATGGAGGACATGATCATAGGTTCTCACAATTGATGAATAGATTCACAGCTGTTAAATAAAGTTGGGCACTTTATTTAGGCTGCAATATTTTATGAAATGGTTTTGTCCGAATCATTGTAAAATATTGGTGTGAATTAACATTCACATTGAAAGGATCAAGGTGAGATTTGATTAAGGTTGTTTTTCTGTCATAAGGTATCAAAGCTCCAGTTAACTATAGTTATGTAATTGCTCTTAATTCTGAGTTTATTATAAATAGGTAGTCAAATAGTTTTCATTCTTTGATTTACCAACGGGTGAGGTTCGATCTATTAACGGCCAATAACTCGGTATTTTGGGAGTGAGATTATTTGATTATCGGTATTTATGAGATAAACAACATGGAATTTGTAGGATATGTCCCCTTGATATGTTTCGGTACTTGGATATTAAAGACACTGGCCAGTGCATGTAATCCATTAGAGAAACTATCATAGTCAAGGGAATAAATAATTGATTGAGTTACAGAAAACTTGTCAATCAATTATAGACATTCTACAAAGGGGCGATGCATATTCATGTTATAAATGTCATTAATCTTGGAGTTCACGTTCGGGCTTTTAGTGGAGTAGCGCCGAATTAGATAATCTTTCAAAGATTATCAGGAGCCTTGATAAGTGACAAATGGTAGATCCCCAGGCTAGCTTGAGACAAGGGATGGGTTGTATAATCAGATGATGATGGCTTATGGGCTACATAGTCTTGGGTTTATAAACTCAAGTTTGTGTCCAAAAGAGCAAGTGGGAGATTGTTGGGTATGTATGCTCCTTTGCACTAAGCCCAATGGCTTTAGTGA
>JAVKPL010001732.1:0-16997 GCA_032173675.1 Gastrolobium villosum
TCCATTTTCGACGGTATTCTTTTTCCGTCCAAAATCTTCGAAAAATCAATTTCTTTTACATTTATTTTATCAATCCATGTTCGACGGAATTCATTTTCCGTTGAAAAACTTCACAAAATAAATTTCTTTTGCATTAATTTAATTCATTCATTTTCGACGGAATACATTTTCCGTCAAAAATCTTTGACGGAATCCATTTTCCGTCAAATAACTTCACAAAATCAATTTCTTTTGCATTTATTTTATTCATCCATTTTCTACGGAACCCATTTTCCGTCGAAAAACTTCACAAAATCAATTTCTTTTGCATTTATTTTATTCAACCGTTTTCGACGGAATTTGTTTTCCGTCGAAAAACATCACAAAATCAACTTCTTTTGCATTTATTTTATTCATCCGTTTTCGATGGAATTCATTTTCCGTCAAAAATCTTCGACGGAATCCATTTTCCGTCGAAAAACTTCACAAAATTAATTTCTTTTGCATTTATTTTATTCATCCATTTTCCATCAAAAATCTTTGACGGAATCCATTTTCCGTCAAATAACTTCACAAAATCAATTTCTTTTGCATTTATTTTATTCATCCATTTTCTACGGAACGGAATCCATTTTCCGTCGAAAAACTTCACAAAATCAATTTCTTTTGCATTTATTTTATTCAACCGTTTTCGACGGAATACATTTTCAGTCAAAAATCTTCGACGAAATCCATTTTTCGTCGAAAAGCTTCACAAAATCAACTTCTTTTGCATTTATTTTATTCATCCGTTTTCGATGGAATTCATTTTCCGTCAAAAATCTTCGACGGAATCCATTTTCCGTCGAAAAACTTCACAAAATTAATTTCTTTTGCATTTATTTTATTCATCCATTTTCCATCAAAAATCTTTGACGAAAACCATTTTCCATCAAAAATCTTCTAGGTAATCCATTTTCCGTCGAAAAACTTCAAATAATCAATTTCTTTTGGATTTATTTTATTAATCCGTTTTCGACGAAATTCTTTTTCCGTCGAAAAACTTCACAAAATAATTTCTTTTGGATATATTTTAGTAATCCATTTTCGACGGAATACATTTTTCGTCAAAAATCTTCGACGGAATCCATTTTTCGTCGAAAAACTTCATAAAATCAATTTCTTTGGCATTTATTTTATTCATCCATTTTCGACGGAATTCATTTTCCGTCAAAAATCTTCGACGGAATCCATTTTCCGTCGAAAAACTTCACAAAATCAATTTTTTTTGCATTTATTTTATTCATCCGTTTTCGACGGAATACATTTTTCGTCATTTATTTTATTAATCTGTTTTCGACGGAATATATTTTTCGTCGAAAAACTTCATAAAATCAATTTCTTTTGCATTTATTTTCTTCATCCATTTTCGACAGAATTCATTTTCCATCCAAAATCTTCGACGGAATCCATTTTCCGTCGAAAAACTTTACAAAATCAATTTCTTTTGCATTTATTTTATTCATCCATTTTCGATGGAATTCATTTTCCGTCAAAAATCTTCGACGAAATCCATTTTCCATCAAAAATCTTCTACGGAATCCATTTTCCGTCGAAAAACTTCACAAAATCAATTTCTTTTGGATTTATTTTATTAATCTGTTTTCGACGGAATTTGTTTTTCGTCGAAAAAATTCACAAAATCAATTTCTTTTGCATTAATTTAATTCATCCATTTTCGATGGAATACATTTTCCGTCAAAAATCTTCGACGGAATCCATTTTCCGTCGAAAAACTTCACAAAACCAATTTCTTTTGCATTTATTTTATTCATCCATTTTCGACGGAATCCGTTTTCAGTCGAAAATCGTCACAAAATCAATTTCTTTTGCATTTATTTTATTCATCCGTTTTCGATGGAATTCATTTTCCGTCAAAAGTCTTCGACGGAATCCATTTTCCATCAAAAATCTTCAACGGAATCCATTTTCCGTCGAAAACCTTCACAAAATAAATTTCTTTTGCATTTATTTTATTCATCCGTTTTCGACGGAATTTGTTTTCCGTCGAAAAACTTCACAAAATCAATTTCTTTTGCATTTATTTTATTCATCCGTTTTCGACGGAATATATTTTTCGTCAAAAATCTTCGACGGAATCCTTTTTCCAACGAAAAACTTCATAAAATCAATTTCTTTTGCATTTATTTTATTCATCCATTTTCGACGGAATTCATTTTCCGTCAAAAATCTTCGGCGGAATCCATTTTCCATCAAAAATCTTCTACGAAATTCATTTTCCGTCGAAAAACTTCAAAAAATCAATTTCTTTTGCATTTATTTTATTAATCCGTTTTCGACGCAATTCTTTTTCCGTCGAAAAACATCACAAAATCAATTTCTTTTGCATTTATTTTATTAATCCGTTTTCGACGCAATTCTTTTTCAGTTGAAAAACATCACAAAATCAATTTCTTTTGCATTTATTTTATTCATCCGTTTTCGACGGAATACATTTTCGGTCAAAAATCTTCGACCGAATCCATTTTCCGTCGAAAAACTTCACAAAATCAATTTCTTTTGCATTTATTTTATTCATCCGTTTTCGAAGGAATTCATTTTCCATCAAAAATCTTCCACGGAAACCATTTTCCATCAAAAATCTTCTACGGAATCCATTTTTCGTCAAACAACTTCATTTTCGACGGAATTCATTTTCCGTTAAAAATCTTCACAAAATCAATTTCTTTTACATTTATTTTATTAATCCGTTTTCGACGGAATACATTTTTCATCGAAAAACTTGATAAAATCAATTTCTTTTGCATTTATTTTATTCATCCATTTTCGACGGAATTCATTTTCCGTCAAAAATGTTCGACGGAATCCATTTTTCATCGAAAAACTTCATAAAATCAATTTCTTATGCATTTATTTTATTCATCCATTTTCGACGGAATTCATTTTCCGTCAAAAATCTTCGACGGAATCCATTTTCCATCAAAAATCTTCTACGAAATTCAGTTTCCGTCGAAAAACTTCAAAAAATCAATTTCTTTTGCATTTATTTTATTAATCCGTTTTCGACGCAATTCTTTTTCCGTCGAAAAACATCACAAAATCAATTTCTTTTGCATTTATTTTATTAATCCGTTTTCGACGCAATTCTTTTTCAGTCGAAAAACATCACAAAATCAATTTCTTTTGCATTTATTTTATTCATCCGTTTTCGACGGAATACATTTTCCGTCAAAGATCTTCGACCGAATCCATTTTCCGTCGAAAAACTTCACAAAATCAATTTCTTTTGCATTTATTTTATTCATCCGTTTTCGAAGGAATTCATTTTCCATCAAAAATCTTCCACAGAAACCATTTTCCATCAAAAATCTTCTACGGAATCCATTTTTCGTCAAAAAACTTCATTTTCGACGGAATTCATTTTCCGTTAAAAATCTTCACAAAATCAATTTCTTTTGCATTTATTTTATTAATCCGTTTTCGACGGAATACATTTTTCATCGAAAAACTTCATAAAATCAATTTCTTATGCATTTATTTTATTCATCCATTTTCGACGGAATTCATTTTCCGTCAAAAATCTTCGACGGAATCCATTTTCTGTTGAAAAACTTCACAAAATCAATTTCTTTTGCATTTATTTTATTCATCCGTTTTCGAAGGAATTCATTTTCCATCAAAAATCTTCCACGGAAACCATTTTCCATCAAAAATCTTCTACGGAATCCATTTTTCGTCGAAAAACTTCATTTTCGACGGAATTCATTTTCCGTTCAAAATCTTCACAAAATCAATTTCTTTTACATTTATTTTATTAATCCGTTTTCGACGGAATACATTTTGCGTCGAAAAACTTGATAAAATCAATTTCTTTTGCATTTATTTTATTCATCCATTTTCGACGGAATTCATTTTCCGTCAAAAATCTTCGACGGAATACATTTTGCGTCGAAAAACTTCATAAAATCAATTTCTTTTGCATTTATTTTATGCATCCATTCTTGACGAAATCCGTTTTCCGTCGAAAAACTTCACAAAATCAATTCATTTTCCGTCAAAAATCTTCGACGGAATCCATTTTCCGTCGAAAAACTTCGACGAAATCCATTTTCCATCAAAAATCTTCTACGTAATCCATTTTTCGTCGAAAAACTTCAAATAATCAATTTCTTTTGGATTTATTTTATTAATCCGTTTTCGACGAAATTCTTTTTCCGTCGAAAAACTTCACAAAATAATTTCTTTTGGATATATTTTAGTCATCCATTTTCGACGGAATACATTTTTCGTCAAAAATCTTCGACGGAATCCATTTTTCGTCGAAAAACTTCATAAAATCAATTTCTTTGGCATTTATTTTATTCATCCATTTTCGACGGAATTCATTTTCCGTCAAAAATCTTCGACGGAATCCATTTTCCGTCGAAAAACTTCACAAAATCAATTTCTTTTGCATTTATTTTATTCATCCGTTTTCGACGGAATTCATTTTCCGTTAAAAATCTTCACAAAATCAATTTCTTTTGCATTTATTTTATTAATCCGTTTTCGACGGAATATATTTTTCGTCGAAAAACTTCATAAAATCAATTTCTTTTGCATTTATTTTATTCATCCATTTTCGACGGAATCCGTTTTCAGTCGAAAATCGTCACAAAATCAATTTCTTTTGCATTTATTTTATTCATCCGTTTTCGATGGAATTCATTTTCCGTCAAAAGTCTTCGACGGAATCCATTTTCCGTCAAAAATCTTCTACGGAATCCATTTTCCGTCGAAAAGCTTCACAAAATCAATTTCTTTTGCATTTATTTCATTCATCCGTTTTCGACGGAATTTGTTTTCCATCGAAAAACTTCACAAAATCAATTTCTTTTGCATTTATTTTATTCATCCATTTTCGACGGAATACATTTTTCGTCAAAAATCTTCGACGGAATCCTTTTTCCAACGAAAAACTTCATAAAATCAATTTCTTTTGCATTTATTTTATTCATCCATTTTCGACGGAATTCATTTTCCGTCAAAAATCTTCGACGGAATTTCCGTCGAAAAACTTCACAAAATCAATTTCTTTTGCATTTATTTTATTCATCCATTTTCGACGGAATTCATTTTCTGTGAAAAATCTTCGACGGAATCCATTTTCCATCAAAAATCTTCTACGAAATTCATTTTCCGTCGAAAAACTTCAAAAAATCAATTTCTTTTGCATTTATTTTATTAATCCGTTTTCGACGCAATTCTTTTTCCGTCGAAAAACTTCATAAAATCAATTTCTTTTGCATTTATTTTCTTCATCCATTTACGACAGAATTCATTTTCCATCCAAAATCTTCGACGGAATCCATTTTCCGTCGAAAAACTTTACAAAATCAATTTCATTTGCATTTATTTTATTCATCCATTTTTGATGGAATTCATTTTCCGTCAAAAATCTTCGACGGAATCCATTTTCCATCAAAAATCTTCTACGGAATCCATTTTCCGTTGAAAAACTTCACAAAATCAATTTCTTTTGGATTTATTTTATTCATCTGTTTTCGACGGAATTTGTTTTTCGTCGAAAAAATTCACAAAATCAATTTCTTTTGCATTAATTTAATTCATCCATTTTCGATGGAATACATTTTCCGTCAAAAATCTTCGACGGAATCCATTTTCCGTCGAAAAACTTCACAAAACCAATTTCTTTTGCATTTATTTTATTCATCCATTTTCGACGGAATCCGTTTTCAGTCGAAAATCGTCACAAAATCAATTTCTTTTGCATTTATTTTATTCATCCGTTTTCGATGGAATTCATTTTCCGTCAAAAGTCTTCGACGGAATCCATTTTCCGTCAAAAATCTTCAACGGAATCCATTTTCCGTCGAAAAACTTCACAAAATCAATTTCTTTTGCATTTATTTTATTCATCCGTTTTCGACGGAATATATTTTTCGTCAAAAATCTTCGACGGAATCCTTTTTCCAACGAAAAACTTCATAAAATCAATTTCTTTTGCATTTATTTTATTCATCCATTTTCGACGGAATTCATTTTCCGTCAAAAATCTTCGACGGAATCTATTTTCCGTCGAAAAACTTCACAAAATCAATTTCTTTTGCATTTATTTTATTCATCCGTTTTCGACGGAATTCATTTTCTGTGAAAAATCTTCGACGGAATCCATTTTCCATCAAAAATCTTCTACGAAATTCATTTTCCGTCGAAAAACTTCAAAAAATCAATTTCTTTTGCATTTATTTTATTAATCCGTTTTCGACGCAATTCTTTTTCCGTCGAAAAACATCACAAAATCAATTTCTTTTGCATTTATTTTATTCATCCGTTTTCGACGGAATACATTTTTCGTCAAAAATCTTCGACGGAATCCATTTTCCGTCGAAAAACTTCACAAAACCAATTTCTTTTGCATTTATTTTATTCATCCATTTTCGACGTAATCCGTTTTCAGTCGAAAATCTTCACAAAATCAATTTCTTTTGCATTTATTTTATTCATCCGTTTTCGATGGAATTCATTTTCCGTCAAAAGTCTTCGACGGAATCCATTTTCCATCAAAAATCTTCTACGAAATTCATTTTCCGTCGAAAAACTTCAAAAAATCAATTTCTTTTGCATTTATTTTATTAATCCATTTTCGACGTAATTCTTTTTCCGTCGAAAAACTTCACAAAATCAATTTCTTTTGCATTTATTTTATTCATCCATTTTTGACGGAATACATTTTTCGTCAAAAATCTTCGACGGAATCCATTTTCCGTCGAAAAACTTCACAAAACCAATTTCTTTTGCATTTATTTTATTCATCCATTTTCGACGTAATCCGTTTTCAGTCGAAAATCATCACAAAATCAATTTCTTTTGCATTTATTTTATTCATCCGTTTTCGATGGAATTCATTTTCCGTCAAAAGTCTTCGACGGAATCCATTTTCCGTCAAAAATCTTCTACGGAATCCATTTTCCGTCGAAATACTTCACAAAATAAATTTCTTTTGCATTTATTTTATTCATCCGTTTTCGACGGAATTTGTTTTCCGTCGAAAAACTTCACAAAACCAATTTCTTTTGCATTTATTTTATTCATACGTTTTCGACGGAATACATTTTTCGTCAAAAATCTTCGACGGAATCCTTTTTTCGTCGAAAAACTTCATAAAATCAATTTCTTTTGCATTTATTTTATTCATCCATTTTCGACGGAATTCATTTTCCGTCAAAAATCTTCGACGGAATCTATTTTCCGTCGAAAAACTTCACAAAATTAATTTCTTTTGCATTTATTTTATTCATCCATTTTCGACGAAATCCATTTTCCATCAAAATTCTTCGACGAAATCCAATTTCCATCAAAAATCTTCTACGGAATCCATTTTCCGTCGAAAAACTTCAAATAATCAATTTCTTTTGCATTTATTTTATTAATCCGTTTTCGACGAAATTCTTTTTCCGTCGAAAAACTTCACAAAATAATTTCTTTTGCATATATTTTAGTCATCCATTTTCGACGGAATACATTTTTCGTCAAAAATCTTCGACGGAATCAATTTTTCGTCGAAAAACTTCATAAAATCAATTTCTTTGGCATTTATTTTATTCATCCATTTTCGACGGAATTCATTTTCCGTCAAAAATCTTCGACGGAATCCATTTTCCGTCGAAAAACTTCACAAAATCAATTTCTTTTGCATTTATTTTATTCATCCGTTTTCGACGGAATTCATTTTCCGACAAAAATCTTCACAAAATCAATTTCTTTTGCATTTATTTTATTAATCTGTTTTCGACGGAATATATTTTTCGTCGAAAAACTTCATAAAATCAATTTCTTTTGCATTTATTTTCTTCATCCATTTTCGACAGAATTCATTTTCCATCCAAAATCTTCGACGGAATCCATTTTCCATCGAAAAACTTAACAAAACCAATTTCTTTTGCATTTATTTTATTCATCCATTTTCGACGGAATCCGTTTTCAGTCGAAAATCGTCACAAAATCAATTTCTTTTGCATTTATTTTATTCATCCGTTTTCGATGGAATTCATTTTCCGTCAAAAGTCTTCGACGGAATCCATTTTCCGTCAAAAATCTTCTACGGAATCCATTTTCCGTCGAAAACCTTCACAAAATAAATTTCTTTTGCATTTATTTTATTCATCCGTTTTCGACGGAATTTGTTTTCCGTCGAAAAACTTCACAAAATCAATTTCTTTTGCATTTATTTTATTCATCCGTTTTCGACGGAATATATTTTTCGTCAAAAATCTTCGACAGAATCCTTTTTCCATCGAAAAACTTCATAAAATCAATTTCTTTTGCATTTATTTTATTCATCCATTTTCGACGGAATTCATTTTCCGTCAAAAATCTTCGACGGAATCTATTTTCCGTCGAAAAACTTCACAAAATCAATTTCTTTTGCATTTATTTTATTCATCCGTTTTCGACGGAATTCATTTTCTGTGAAAAATCTTCGACGGAATCCATTTTCCATCAAAAATCTTCTACGAAATTCATTTTCCGTCGAAAAACTTCAAAAAATCAATTTCTTTTGCATTTATTTTATTAATCCGTTTTCGACGCAATTCTTTTTCCGTCGAAAAACATCACAAAATCAATTTCTTTTGCATTTATTTTATTCATCCGTTTTCGACGGAATACATTTTTCGTCAAAAATCTTCGACGGAATCCATTTTCCGTCGAAAAACTTCACAAAACCAATTTCTTTTGCATTTATTTTATTCATCCATTTTCGACGTAATCCGTTTTCAGTCGAAAATCTTCACAAAATCAATTTCTTTTGCATTTATTTTATTCATCCGTTTTCGATGGAATTCATTTTCCGTCAAAAGTCTTCGACGGAATCCATTTTCCATCAAAAATCTTCTACGAAATTCATTTTCCGTCGAAAAACTTCAAAAAATCAATTTCTTTTGCATTTATTTTATTAATCCGTTTTCGACGCAATTCTTTTTCCGTCGAAAAACATCACAAAATCAATTTCTTTTGCATTTATTTTATTCGTCCGTTTTCGACGGAATACATTTTTCGTCAAAAATCTTCGACGGAATCCATTTTCCGTCGAAAAACTTCACAAAACCAATTTCTTTTGCATTTATTTTATTCATCCATTTTCGACGTAATCCGTTTTCAGTCGAAAATCTTCACAAAATCAATTTCTTTTGCATTTATTTTATTCATCCGTTTTCGAAGGAATTCATTTTCCGTCAAAAGTCTTCGACGGAATCCATTTTCCATCAAAAATCTTCTACGAAATTCATTTTCCGTCGAAAAACTTCAAAAAATCAATTTCTTTTGCATTTATTTTATTAATCCGTTTTCGATGCAATTCTTTTTCCGTCGAAAAACATCACAAAATCAATTTCTTTTGCATTTATTTTATTCATCCGTTTTCGACGGAATACATTTTTCGTCAAAAATCTTCGACGGAATCCATTTTCCGTCGAAAAACTTCACAAAACCAATTTCTTTTGCATTTATTTTATTCATCCATTTTCGACGTAATCCGTTTTCAGTCGAAAATCTTCACAAAATCAATTTCTTTTGCATTTATTTTATTCATCCGTTTTCGATGGAATTCATTTTCCGTCAAAAGTCTTCGACGGAATCCATTTTCCATCAAAAATCTTCTACGAAATTCATTTTCCGTCGAAAAACTTCAAAAAATCAATTTCTTTTGCATATATTTTATTAATCCGTTTTCGACGTAATTCTTTTTCCGTCGAAAAACATCACAAAATCAATTTCTTTTGCATTTATTTTATTCGTCCGTTTTTCACGGAATACATTTTTCGTCAAAAATCTTCGACGGAATCCATTTTCCGTCGAAAAACTTCACAAAACCAATTTCTTTTGCATTTATTTTATTCATCCATTTTCGACGTAATCCTTTTTCAGTCGAAAATCTTCACAAAATCAATTTCTTTTGCATTTATTTTATTCATCCGTTTTCGATGGAATTCATTTTCCGTCAAAAGTCTTCGACGGAATCCATTTTCCATCAAAAATCTTCTACGGAATCCATTTTCCGTCGAAAAACTTCACAAAATAAATTTCTTTTGCATTTATTTTATTCATCCGTTTTCGACGGAATTCTGTTTTCCGTCGAAAAACTTCACAAAATCAATTTCTTTTGCATTTATTTTATTCATCCGTTTTCGACGGAATACATTTTTCGTCAAAAATCTTCGACGGAATCCATTTTCCGTCGAAAAACTTCACAAAACCAATTTCTTTTGCATTTATTTTATTCATCCATTTTCGACGTAATCCGTTTTCAGTCGAAAATCTTCACAAAATCAATTTCTTTTGCATTTATTTTATTCATCCGTTTTCGATGGAATTCATTTTCCGTCAAAAGTCTTCGACGGAATCCATTTTCCATCAAAAATCTTCTACGAAATTCATTTTCCGTCGAAAAACTTCAAAAAATCAATTTCTTTTGCATTTATTTTATTAATCCGTTTTCGACGTAATTCTTTTTCCGTCGAAAAACATCACAAAATCAATTTCTTTTGCATTTATTTTATTCGTCCGTTTTCGACGGAATACATTTTTCGTCAAAAATCTTCGACGGAATCCATTTTCCGTCGAAAAACTTCACAAAACCAATTTCTTTTGCATTTATTTTATTCATCCATTTTCGACGTAATCCATTTTCAGTCGAAAATCTTCACAAAATCAATTTCTTTTGCATTTATTTTATTCATCCGTTTTCGATGGAATTCATTTTCCGTCAAAAGTCTTCGACGGAATCCATTTTCCATCAAAAATCTTCTACGAAATTCATTTTCCGTCGAAAAACTTCAAAAAATCAATTTCTTTTGCATTTATTTTATTAATCCGTTTTCGACGCAATTCTTTTTCCGTCGAAAAACATCACAAAATCAATTTCTTTTGCATTTATTTTATTCATCCGTTTTCGACGGAATACATTTTTCGTCAAAAATCTTCGACGGAATCCATTTTCCGTCGAAAAACTTCACAAAACCAATTTCTTTTGCATTTATTTTATTCATCCATTTTCGACGTAATCCGTTTTCAGTCGAAAATCTTCACAAAATCAATTTCTTTTGCATTTATTTTATTCATCCGTTTTCGATGGAATTCATTTTCCGTCAAAAGTCTTCGACGGAATCCATTTTCCATCAAAAATCTTCTACGAAATTCATTTTCCGTCGAAAAACTTCAAAAAATCAATTTCTTTTGCATTTATTTTATTAATCCGTTTTCGACGCAATTCTTTTTCCGTCGAAAAACATCACAAAATCAATTTCTTTTGCATTTATTTTATTCATCCGTTTTCGACGGAATACATTTTTCGTCAAAAATCTTCGACGGAATCCATTTTCCGTCGAAAAACTTCACAAAACCAATTTCTTTTGCATTTATTTTATTCATCCATTTTCGACGTAATCCGTTTTCAGTCGAAAATCTTCACAAAATCAATTTCTTTTGCATTTATTTTATTCATCCGTTTTCGATGGAATTCATTTTCCGTCAAAAGTCTTCGACGGAATCCATTTTCCATCAAAAATCTTCCACGAAATTCATTTTCCGTCGAAAAACTTCAAAAAATCAATTTGTTTTGCATTTATTTTATTAATCCGTTTTCGACGTAATTCTTTTTCCGTCGAAAAACTTCACAAAATCAATTTCTTTTGCATTTATTTTATTCGTCCGTTTTTGACGGAATACATTTTTCGTCAAAAATCTTCGACGGAATCCATTTTCCGTCGAAAAACTTCACAAAACCAATTTCTTTTGCATTTATTTTATTCATCCATTTTCGACGTAATCCATTTTCAGTCGAAAATCTTCACAAAATCAATTTCTTTTGCATTTATTTTATTCATCCGTTTTCGATGGAATTCATTTTCCGTCAAAAGTCTTCGACGGAATCCATTTTCCGTCAAAAATCTTCTACGGAATCCATTTTCCGTCGAAAAACTTCACAAAATAAATTTCTTTTGCATTTATTTTATTCATCCGTTTTCGACGGAATTTGTTTTCCGTCGAAAAACTTCACAAAATCAATTTCTTTTGCATTTATTTTATTCATCCGTTTTCGACGGAATACATTTTTCGTCAAAAATCTTCGACGGAATCCTTTTTTCGTCGAAAAACTTCATAAAATCAATTTCTTTTGCATTTATTTTATTCATCCATTTTCGTGAAAAATCCGAATCCATTTTCCGTCGAAAAATCTTCACAAAATCAATTTCTTTTGCATTTATTTTATTCATCCGTTTTCGACGGAATTCATTTTCGTCAAAAGTCTTCGACGGAATCCATTTTCCATCAAAAATCTTCTACGAAATTCATTTTCCGTCGAAAAACTTCAAAGAATCAATTTCTTTTGCATTTATTTTATTTATCCGTTTTCGACGTAATTCTTTTTCCGTCGAAAAACATCACAAAATCAATTTCTTTTGCATTTATTTTATTCATCCGTTTTCGACGGAATACATTTTTCGTCAAAAATCTTCGACGGAATCCATTTTCCGTCGAAAAACTTCACAAAACCAATTTCTTTTGCATTTATTTTATTCATCCATTTTCGACGTAATCCGTTTTCAGTCGAAAATCTTCACAAAATCAATTTCTTTTGCATTTATTTTATTCATCCGTTTTCGATGGAATTCATTTTCCGTCAAAAGTCTTCGACGGAATCCATTTTCCATCAAAAATCTTCTACGAAATTCATTTTCCGTCGAAAAACTTCAAAAAATCAATTTCTTTTGCATTTATTTTATTAATCCGTTTTCGACGTAATTCTTTTTCCGTCGAAAAACATCACAAAATCAATTTCTTTTGCATTTATTTTATTCGTCCGTTTTCGACGGAATACATTTTTCGTCAAAAATCTTCGACGGAATCCATTTTCCGTCGAAAAACTTCACAAAACCAATTTCTTTTGCATTTATTTTATTCATCCATTTTCGACGTATTTTCAGTCGAAAATCTTCACAAAATCAATTTCTTTTGCATTTATTTTATTCATCCGTTTTCGATGGAATTCATTTTCCGTCAAAAGTCTTCGACGGAATCCATTTTCCATCAAAAATCTTCTACGAAATTCATTTTCCGTCGAAAAACTTCAAAAAATCAATTTCTTTTGCATTTATTTTATTAATCCGTTTTCGACGAATTCTTTTTCCGTCGAAAAACATCACAAAATCAATTTCTTTTGCATTTATTTTATTCATCCGTTTTCGACGGAATACATTTTTCGTCAAAAATCTTCGACGGAATCCATTTTCCGTCGAAAAACTTCACAAAACCAATTTCTTTTGCATTTATTTTATTCATCCATTTTCGACGCAATATTCATCCGTTTTCGTTTTCGTCAAAAATCTTCGACGGAATCCATTTTCCGTCGAAAAACTTCACAAAATCAATTTCTTTTGCATTTATTTTATTCATCCGTTTTTCCATCGAAAAACTTCACAAAATCAATTTCTTTTGCATTTATTTTATTCATCCGTTTTCGACGGAATTCATTTTCCGTCAAAAGTCTTCGACGGAATCCATTTTCCGTCGAAAAACTTCACAAAATCAATTTCTTTTGCATTTATTTCATTTTCCGTCGAAAAACTTCAAAAAATCAATTTCTTTTGCATTTATTTTATTAATCCGTTTTCGACGTAATTCTTTTTCCGTCGAAAAACATCACAAAATCAATTTCTTTTGCATTTATTTTATTCGTCCGTTTTTGACGGAATACATTTTTCGTCAAAAATCTTTGACGGAATCCATTTTCCGTCGAAAAACTTCACAAAACCAATTTCTTTTGCATTTATTTTATTCATCCATTTTCGACGTAATCCATTTTCAGTCGAAAATCTTCACAAAATCAATTTCTTTTGCATTTATTTTATTCATCCGTTTTCGATGGAATTCATTTTCCGTCAAAAGTCTTCGACGGAATCCATTTTCCGTCAAAAATCTTCTACGGAATCCATTTTCCGTCGAAAAACTTCACAAAATAAATTTCTTTTGCATTTATTTTATTCATCCGTTTTCGACGGAATTTGTTTTCCGTCGAAAAACTTCACAAAATCAATTTCTTTTGCATTTATTTTATTCATCCGTTTTCGACGGAATACATTTTTCGTCAAAAATCTTCGACGGAATCCTTTTTTCGTCGAAAAACTTCATAAAATCAATTTCTTTTGCATTTATTTTATTCATCCGTTTTCGATGGAATTCATTTTCCGTCAAAAGTCTTCGACGGAATCCATTTTCCATCAAAAATCTTCCACGAAATTCATTTTCCGTCGAAAAACTTCAAAAAATCAATTTCTTTTGCATTTATTTTATTAATCCGTTTTCGACGTAATTCTTTTTCCGTCGAAAAACATCACAAAATCAATTTCTTTTGCATTTATTTTATTCGTCCGTTTTTGACGGAATACATTTTTCGTCAAAAATCTTTGACGGAATCCATTTTCCGTCGAAAAACTTCACAAAACCAATTTCTTTTGCATTTATTTTATTCATCCATTTTCGACGTAATCCATTTTCAGTCGAAAATCTTCACAAAATCAATTTCTTTTGCATTTATTTTATTCATCCGTTTTCGATGGAATTCATTTTCCGTCAAAAGTCTTCGACGGAATCCATTTTCCGTCAAAAATCTTCTACGGAATCCATTTTCCGTCGAAAAACTTCACAAAATAAATTTCTTTTGCATTTATTTTATTCATCCGTTTTCGACGTAATTTGTTTTCCGTCGAAAAACTTCACAAAATCAATTTCTTTTGCATTTATTTTATTCATCCGTTTTCGACGGAATTCATTTTCCGTAAAAAATCTTCGACGGAATCCATTTTCCATCGAAAAACTTCATAAAATCAATTTCTTTTGCATTTATTTTATTCATCCATTTTCGACGGAATTTATTTTCCGTCAAAAATCTTCGACGGAATCCATTTTCCATCAAAAATCTTCTACGAAATTCATTTTCCGTCTAAAAACTTCAAAAAATCAATTTCTTTTGCATTTATTTTATTAATCCGTTTTCGACGTAATTCTTTTTCCGTCGAAAAACTTCACAAAATCAATTTCTTTTGCATTTATTTTATTCGTCCGTTTTCGACGGAATACATTTTTCGTCAAAAATCTTCGACGAAATCCATTTTCCGTCGAAAAACTTCACAAAACCAGTTTCTTTTGCATTTATTTTATTCATCAATTTTCGACGTAATCCGTTTTCAGTCGAAAATCTTCACAAAATCAATTTCTTATGCATTTATTTTATTCATCCGTTTTCGATGGAATTCATTTTCCGTCAAAAGTCTTCGACGGAATCCATTTTCCATCAAAAATCTTCTACGAAATTCATTTTCCGTCGAAAAACATCAAAAAATCAATTTCTTTTGCATATATTTTATTAATCCGTTTTCGACGTAATTCTTTTTCCGTCGAAAAACATCACAAAATCAATTTCTTTTGCATTTATTTTATTCGTCCGTTTTTCACGGAATACATTTTTCGTCAAAAATCTTCGACGGAATCCATTTTCCATCGAAAAACTTCATAAAATCAATTTCTTTTGCATTTATTTTATTCATCCATTTTCGACGTAATCCTTTTTCAGTCGAAAAACTTCACAAAATCAATTTCTTTTGCATTTATTTTATTCATCCGTTTTCGATGGAATTCATTTTCCGTCAAAAGTCTTCGACGGAATCCATTTTCCGTCAAAAATCTTCTACGGAATCCATTTTCCGTCGAAAAACTTCACAAAATAAATTTCTTTTGCATTTATTTTATTCATCCGTTTTCGACGGAATTTGTTTTCCGTCGAAAAACTTCACAAAATCAATTTCTTTTGCATTTATTTTATTCATCCATTTTCGACGGAATACATTTTTCGTCAAAAATCTTCGACGGAATCCTTTTTTCGTCGAAAAACTTCATAAAATCAATTTCTTTTGCATTTATTTTATTCATCCATTTTCGACGGAATTCATTTTTCGTCAAAAATCTTCGACGGAATCTATTTTCCGTCGAAAAACTTCACAAAATCAATTTCTTTTGCATTTATTTTATTCATCCGTTTTCGACGGAATTCATTTTCTGTCAAAAATCTTCGACGGAATCCATTTTCCATCAAAAATCTTCTACGAAATTCATTTTCCGTCGAAAAACTTCAAAAAATCAATTTCTTTTGCATTTATTTTATTAATCCGTTTTCGACGCAATTCTTTTTCCGTCGAAAAACATCACAAAATCAATTTCTTTTGCATTTATTTTATTCGTCCGTTTTCGACGGAATACATTTTTCGTCAAAAATCTTCGACGGAATCCATTTTCCGTCGAAAAACTTCACAAAACCAATTTCTTTTGCATTTATTTTATTCATCAATATTCGACGTAATCCGTTTTCAGTCGAAAATCTTCACAAAATCAATTTCTTTTGCATTTATTTTATTCATCCGTTTTCGATGGAATTCATTTTCCGTCAAAAGTCTTCGACGGAATCCATTTTCCGTCAAAAATCTTCTTCGGAATCCATTTTCCGTCGAAAACCTTCACAAAATGAATTTCTTTTGCATTTATTTTATTTATCCATTTTCAACGGAATTTGTTTTCCGTCGAAAAACTTCACAAAATCAATTTCTTTTGCATTTATTTTATTCATCCGTTTTCGACGAAATATATTTTTCGTCAAAAATTTCGACGGAATCCTTTTTCCATCGAAAAACTTCATAAAATCAATTTCTTTTGCATTTATTTTATTCATCCATTTTCGACGGAATTCATTTTCCGTCAAAAATCTTCGACGGAATCTATTTTTCGTCGAAAAACTTCACAAAATCAATTTCTTTTGCATTTATTTTATTCATCCATTTTCGACGGAATTCATTTTCTGTGAAAAATCTTCGACGGAATCCATTTTCCATCAAAAATCTTCTACGAAATTCATTTTCTGTCGAAAGACTTCAAAAAATCAATTTCTTTTGCATTTATTTTTTTAATCC
>JAVKPL010001733.1:0-12500 GCA_032173675.1 Gastrolobium villosum
TCCTCTCTCGTCTACCGATAAGTTCAAATCTCGAAAGGCCTCAAACAGCTTCAATTCTTCCATCATCAGAGTTGCAGTGTGTAGAGTCTTCCTGCTCAGGGCGTCAGCTACCACGTTCGCCTTTCCTGGGTGGTATTTAAGTTCAAAATCATAGTCCTTCAGAAATTCCATCCACCGGCGTTGCCGCATATTCAGCTCCTTCTGGTCGAATAAGTACTTCAAACTCTTATGATCGCTGAACACGTCAAACTGCGAACCATACAAGTGATGCCTCCAGATTTTAAGTGCGAACACTATAGCTGCTAACTCCAAGTCGTGCGTAGGATAATTTTCTTCGTGAGGCTTCAGTTGTCGAGATGCATAAGCTACCGCCATACGATCCTGCATCAACACGCATCCAAGTCCTTTCAGCGACGCATCGCAGTAAACTTCGAACTTTCGAGTAGGATCCGGAATCGTGAGTACGGGAGCACTCGTCAATCTGCTCTTTAGCTCCAGGAAACATTCTTCACAGGCTTCAGTCCACTCAAAAGGCTTGTCCTTCCGAGTGAGACGGGTGAGAGGTTGCACAATCTGAGAAAAATTCTGGATGAACCTTCGATAGTATCCAGCCAGACCTAAGAAACTTCTTACTTCAGTAACCGTCTTGGGTCGTTCCCAATTCATGACAGCTTCGACTTTGCTGGGGTCCACCGCGATACCTTCGGATGAGATGACATGGCCCAGAAACTGGACCTCTTTAAGCCAAAACTCGCACTTTGACCATTTTGCGTACAACTGCTTCTCCTTCAAGACTTGCAAGACAATCCTCAGATGTTCCGCGTGCAGCTCTTCATTAGCCGAGTAAATCAGGATATCGTCGATAAACACAATAACGAACTGATCAAGAAACGGGCGGAAGATGCGGTTCATGTAGTCCATGAATACCGCTGGAGCATTCGTAAGTCCGAATGGGATCACCTGATATTCATAGTGCCCATAACGAGTCCTAAAAGCTGTTTTCGGAATGTCCTCCGGTTTGACCCGGATCTGATGGTATCCCGATCGTAAGTCTATCTTGGAAAAGACTCTGGCTCCTCTCATCTGGTCCATCAAATCGTCGATCCTCGGTAGCGGATACTTATTCTTCACCGTGACTTTGTTCAGCTGGCGGTAATCTACACACAGACGTAAGCTTCCATCCTTCTTCTTAATCAAGATAGCTGGAGCACCCCATGGAGAAGTACTCGGTCTGATGAATTCCTTTGCCAAAAGCTCTTCTATCTGCTTCTTTAACTCGCGAAGTTCCAACGGTGCCATGCGATACGGGGCGATGGAGATTGGTCCGACTCCAGGAACAAGTTCGATCGAAAATTCTATTTCCCTATGAGGAGGCAATCGAGGTATTTCATCCGGGAATACCTCCTCGAATTCTCTAACTACCGGTACATCCTGAATTTGTTTGTCAATCGAGGTCTCAACCTCGATCGACAAAAGATACCCTGCTGCTCCCTTGCGGAGCTCTTTTCTAACTTGTAATAAGGAAATGAAAGAGAAAGGTTGAAAATTACCATCCTTTGCAGGAACAATGACTTTCCCCGCACGACAATCCAAAGTTATCCCGTTTTCCGTCAGCCAGTCCATACCGATAATCACATCGAAGTTGAATACCGGCAGGACCACCAAGTTAACTGTATACGTGTTCCCTTCGTATTGCAAGGTAACACCTCTGCAGATCTCTGAGGCTGTGCACGATCCTCCCGTAGGTGTGCTGATGTGTAACTCAAAGGGTAGCGGGGTTGGGGTGATGCCTATTCTCAATGCAGTATGCTTTGCCATAAAAGAACCAGACGCTCCAGAATCAAAGATAACAGAAATTGGGTGACCATTCAGAATGACATTACCTTTTATCAGGTTGGGAAACTTCTGCGCTTCATTTGCATCCAAAGTGAACACTCGAGCTTGCGGAGGCTGTTGGTCGGCGTTCTGGGGGCACTTGTAAGCATAATGACCTTGCTGGCCGCATCTGAAGCATGCATTGTTGCCCTTGCGACAAACTCCAGAGTGATTCTTTCCACATGTGGCACAAACAGTCGCGCTCTGACGTCCAGTCGATGATTGACCCACCGTAAAGTTTCTCTTAAAGTTTCCAGGCCGCGCCTGCAACGGCGTACCTCTGCCTCGACCCCTACCAGGTGCCGCCCTGAAGAATCTGCCTGCTCGGTTTCCTCCGTGGAATTGTGGTGGTGGCTTGTTCAAGTTCTTGGCCTCGTTAATGATTCCTTCGGCCTGACGACTCTGGTTGATGAGTTCCGGAAGTGTACGATTAGCCGTCGTCAGAATGAGCTTGCGAATTTCCGGATGTAATCCGCTCTCGAACTTCTCTACCTGCCATTCTTCATCGTAAATGTTCCGATCGAAGTTGGCGTACTCGATCAGCTGCCCGAACTTTGCGATATACTCATTCACCGTCATGTTATCCTGCCTGAGAGACAGCAGTTCAGTGTGCTTCATCCTTCTCATTGCCTTAGGAAAATACTTGTCCAAAAACACTTGTCTGAACACGGCCCATGTCAGCTCCACATCCTGAGCTCTCAGCAGAGCCCTCGCACCAGTCCACCATGTTAACGCTTCTCCCATCAGCTGGTACGACGCGTAGTCAGTCTTCTGCGCTTCTGGGCATGCCATGCGTTCGAAAATATGCTCAATCATCTGCAGCCACCTCGCTGCAGCCTCGGGGTTGTCTTCACCCTCAAAAGTGGGTGGTTGGAAGTTGCGGAAGTCTTTCAACCTCCGACGGGCAATTTCTTCTGCATTTTCATGCAGTGGGGGTTGGTTCTGATTCTGTTGCCTATGGTCGCGCCACTCTTGGCTCATATTCTGGATGAACGTTGCCAGTCCTCCAATAGTGGTGATAAGGTCTTCTTCTGCATCGCCAGTCCTTCCCCGAGTTGAACCTCGACCACCTGCCATGATTCTGCACTCACAATATCAGGAAATGAGTTGATCAGGCTCACCGCAAGTTATCCATGGCAGCAGTCTCAAGTAGGTACTCGAGTTCAATTCGGACAAGTTAGCTATGCATCCGTGTCTTATCACAGAACAGTCCTAACAATCTAACTACCCTAGCTAATATATACTTAACTATAGCACACTTAGGCAGTCAATCAGCAGATAAACACAAACGACAATCAATTCAATCAAACACAAGCAATTCCATGGACCAAACTGCTCTGATACCAATTAGTGTAACGCCCTCCCTTGTATGCATCCAAGAGAGTCGTTTGCTAAGCGGAATTAGAGTCGTTAACGTCACATGAGCTAATAAAGCAGTACACAAATCCGTATAAAATTTTTCAACACTTAAATTCCTTTCATAAAGGTTTTCCAAAATAGTCATTGTTCACAAAAGTTCCAACTAACATAAAGATGATAAGGACTACAGCCATCCAAAAGTATCAAAATATTAATCATTACAGTTATCCAGTTTAAACAAACAGCAACAATGATAATCCACGCATCAGCAATCAACAGCAAACATCATGTCTTCAAGTGCTTTTATGTCCTCCTGCCATTTAGGAAAATAGCAGCCCCGAAGGGGTGAGAATAATCCCAGTAGTGTGGCAATAAAACCAGTAATATAACAATATTAACTAGGCACAAAATTAGAAACAGTCACTTCAACATATCCTTGTTCCTTTTCCTTTTTATCATATTCATATATTGCGTATATAACGCCTTTCCTTTGCGCTTTTAGCACCGTCGTGCGCGCACTTCCCAGTGGAATCAAATATACCCTTGGCACCTGAGCTCCATGTGGATTCCATCTGAGGGCCTATGCGGACTGATGCCAAGTGTCCCATACCCCGGTACCTTGGGGATGCCTATATGATGCTTGCTCAATCACATGGTCCTGTACATAACTATTCTAAAACAAGGCCTATATGATCATGATATATGCATGTCATGCTATGCTTTCACACACAAAGCGTAAAAATGCGGTATGAATGTAAGGTGCATGCATATATAACTTTCATATGCGTTATGCTGCCACATAACGTCTTTACCTCATAGTCATATAGCCTTCACGGCACATTTTTGGCAGTTTCCTTTCATTATAATGGAACACAATATTTTTACGGCATATGGAGCATCATGTTACAATTCTATACCAGTAGTCAATAGTTACATTAGGCATCATCGCCTGACACTTACCTTAGCTTTCCTTAAATATTACCAACGGCAGCGAAATATTCTCACTTCTTAAGCGCACCTAAATCAATTAAAACTAATCATTTACAGTGGCTATTTACAGCAGAACAGAAAGCATACAGCAGTGGCTTACAGCAGCCAAAACAGTGAGTATACAGCAGCAAAACAGTGAGCATACAGCAGTGTTTACAGCAGCCAAAACAGTGGACATACAGCAGCAAAACAGTGAGCATACAGCAGCAAAACAGTGAGCATACAGCAGTGTTTACAGCAGCCAAAACAGTGACGTTTTAAACTTTTCCAAAACAGAAACAGTGGCGTTTTTAAAACAGAAACAGTGGCATTTTTAAAACAGAAACAGTGGCACTTTGAACTTCCAAAACAGTGGCATTTTATACATACAAACAGTGGTATAGAAGGACTAAAACAGTGGCATTTTATGCATAAAACAATGGCATTTGTGTACATAAAACAGTGGCATTTGTGTACATAAAACAGTGGCATTTGTGCACATAAAACAGTGGCATTTGTGCACATAAAACAGTGGCATTTGTGCACATAAAACAGTGGCATTTGTGCACATAAAACAGTGGCATTTGTGTACATAAAACAGTGGCACATTATGCATAATACAGTGGCATACGATGGCTTAAAACAGTGATCTTTTATGCATAAAAACAGTGGCATTTTAAGCATGAAAACAGTGGCATTTTATGAGTAAAAACAGTGGTATTTCATGCATGAAAACAGTGGCTTAAGGGCACTAAAACAGTGACATATATGTGCAGAAACAGTGGCATGTAATGGGCAGAAACAGTGGCTTAAAATGTGCAGAAACAGTGGCTTAAAATGTGCAGAAACAGTGGCTTAAAATGTGCAGAAACAGTGGCTTTTAAGTGCAGAAACAGTGGCATATAATGGTGATTTTGATGAACCGAAACAGTGGGCATACATCTTCAAAACAGTGGCATTTGCATAAGGAAACGGTGGCACATTTCTCTTTAAAACAGTGGCCTAATCATACAAACAGTGGCATATAATCTTAAGCATTTTTATGCATACAATTCACCATGCAATAGCTCCACCATTCTAATTTTTACCATGCTCATACTTGAATCCCAAAACAACACATACTCAAGGAGTCATTTAAGCATACATACATGGCTACACAAAGAAAGAGTTCAAGGTTTAAAGCCTACCTCTTGTAGCACACCCTTCAAAGTCACACACCACCTTCAAGCTTCTCTACACAATAAGTCCTTACTTCCTATGGTGATCTATGCGCAACAAGGTGAGGAGGAAGGCTAGCACAAGCTTGGTGTATGGTTGAGGTGAGGGAAAAATGCTATGATTAACTATCATGAAATATTCAGATTTTTTGTGAGATGATGGGGCTGCATAAAAGGCTGAAACAAGCAAGGTTTTGGCTTCTAAATTACTCTACTTACATGCAAAAGGGTGAGGGGATTTGTTCAGATTTAGGGGCTGTCCAAAGTCAGAATTTTTCTCTGCCCCACAGCCATGGTTTGCGCACAAAGAGGTGTGGAAAGGGAGTGTCATGAGCACATGAGGGAGCTTAGCTAAGTCAACAAGGAAACTAACCATGTGGCAGCCCAAAAATCTGCACTTGTGCAGTCCTTGGTGCGCAAACTAAGAGAGGAAAAGAGGTTCATCATGAGTGCAGATTTATGACAGTCCAAACACTCATATAGGAGCTGTCCTTGTGCAGAAAATTTCTGCATAAAAACCAAGCCATGCGCACAATGATGAGGGGTGAGGGAGGTTCACTAAGTCCACAAGCTAGAGGGCTTTGTGGCAGCCAAGGATTCAGATTTATGGAGCTGCCCTCTGCACAAAAATGATGGGAATGCAGTCTCATGATGCATGTGGAAGGAGGAAGAGATTTGACTCATGAAGGGCTGCAAAAGCTTACCAAAAATCTGCACAATGCAGTCTCATGATGGGGAGTGAAAGTGGTTATCCAAGTCAACAAGTTATGCAGTCTTGTGTCATAAAAAAAATCTGCATTCAGCCCCTCCCATGTGCGCCCAAAAATGGAGATTTATGCAGCCTAAGATCATGCTAAAATGCACATGTATCTACCATGCAATGAGGCTTAAATCAAATTATGCATAATCAAGGTGAGGTGGCGGTTTAACAAGGCAAAATGGCAGATTATAAAGGTCCTAATTACTCTCACTTGTGCGCAAAAGTGAGAGGGAAAAATACCTTTGCCATGTGAGTGTTACTTGATACACAAGGCACCTAAGTTGGGCAAGGCTTAGGGAAGATAAGGGTGGACACAACCTTGGGCTGAATTGGCTTGATCCAAGAGCCATACTTGGGCCATTGGCCACACACACAAAAGGATCCATTCACACAAGTCCAAAAGCAACAAGTCCACACACACACACTAGCCCACATCCAAACATACTCACATTGCTCACATGATTTTAATAAATTCATATGCCTACATATACACCCTCCTAGGATTAAATTTAATTAATTACCTTAGTCTTATCCAAGGAATAAAAATCAAACAATTCACAAGCCATAACACATAACACATAAACCATACATCCGAATTCTACACATGTACATATAGCATATAGTACTTAGGTATTCTACTAATTATGCGGGATGTTACACTTAGATGATGGTTGAAATTATTACCTTAACACTGTTTAGTCTTTTAGGAACAGCGGCTGTTTGGAAAACGTTTTGTGAAAAGAATTTTTGAACGTTTTATTAAGTGCTGAATTTTAACAGTTTTACCGGTACTTTACGGGTCATGTTTCAAGGGGCAAACGAACTCCGATTTACTATTATTTTTTATGCACGCAAAGCCCCGGAAATGTACTTTCAAACTGTGCAGGTTTCATTTTTGTACGAAACCTGTACAAACTTCAGTGAGCTTCGCCTTACAGCCTGTTCCAGAAAACGGACAGGATTCACAAGCCTTTTACGTGTCCTGTCCCGTGGGGCTATTCACCTCCGAATCGCGCGTAATCTACATGTACGCGATGCCCCGGATGTCTAGTTTTGCAGAAGCTTGGAATATTTTTTATCGCATCTAAATTCGATTTTATACAGATTTTATAAGACAACAAGGTTTTCTGAAAAGCGTAGAAAATTCAACAAAGGGTTTTATCAATGAAACTTTCTATGTTCGATAAACGACCTCATCTTTCTCAAATTATTTTTGTGAGGATCAAACCTGGACTTTTTTAAGTCTCCAATTTAAATGTTATTTGATAAAGTTTTAAATTAATTGAGCTCTTTACCGCTGCAACTCTAATACGATTTAGCAAACAACCCTCTTGGATGCATACAAGAGTGGGTGTTACACTAATTGGTATCAGAGCAGTTTGGTTCAGGATTTCTGTTTTTGGATTGAATTGTGTGCCGCTTGTTGAGTGATTGTTGTTTGGCTATCTGTTTGAGCTTAGTTGTGAATGGGTTACTAGAGGTGTGATGATACTGGTAGTACACTGTATTAAACATGACTGTGCCCATCCTCTTGCTAGGTGGTGAGCCTGATCAACTCACTGTCGTGCAATTTGTGTGTGCATAATCATGGTTATCACAGAATACGCATGTGTCTGAGCACTAGGTGTGGAACATGGAATTGTTGCTTGAATTTATGATGAATTACTAATTATGTTTTATATGAATTATAAGCCAAGTTGTATGTACATATAACTGATGTGAATATTTTGATATATCTTCAGTTGTGGATGATAATAAGTCATCTGTAGATAATTACTGTTGTCATGTATCTATCTGTGTGATTTATGATTTTTCTTGTACTGTGAGTGTAGTATATAACTGGGTAGTAGAAACTGTTAATCCTTAATAATTCTATTATGTACTTATTACGTAAGGGGTTAATCTGTCTGGGTAGCAGTAGCTTAAGTATGAAAATTAATGTAGCGATAGGCCAATTATCTAAGTAGATACGTTTAATGCTCTTAGAGCATAGAATTAGTATTAATCAAGGTTTTAACCTGAGGGGTTACTGTGCTTACAAGACCTTCTTAGGGTTAATTAGTACTAGACACCATTCTTGAGAAAGAAGCTGTTAAACAAAGTGAGATTTGTCTCCTAGTTCATATGCCTTAACTTGCTTTGTATGATTTTGATTACTTTTGGACTTGCATGTAATGTATTATTTCTGATCGTAGTAACGGGTTTATGTGTTGACTGTGTGAAGATTTATTTCTGTGTGGTAAGAATTTTGAGTCTTTCTTTATATTAATTCACATGAATGGAACATACAGAATTTTCATGTCGCACAGATATCATGTTATCCCATAAAGTGTTGGCATGTTCATGTTTTGTTGGATTGGTACTTTAAATTGAATTTACACCATGGTGAACTGAACAGGTAAGTTATGATTACAATAGCTACACCTCAATTGATTTTTCTATTTATGTTGACTAATTGAATTGACACCTGAGTAAGCATAAAAAGGGTTCTAACTGACGCATTATAAAACTTTAGTGTGCAAGTATGGAAGTATCACATTGATGACATAATTGGGCTATTGAAAGTTGATTGTATATAAGCATTGATTGCCACATCTAATGAATATATTGGTTACCCACATTTAACATCGGTCACATGTAAGTTTTAGCTGCATGATTCGATTTTCCTGCTGCATGAAATTATAACTAAAATTGCTGAACATTGCATGATGCTCAATCAGTGATTAAAAATTGTTTTATGTATATGTACTGTTAAAGTAATGTCAGAATTACACTTGGTCTCCTTGATTAGTTAAAGTGAACTGAAGGAAGGTATGTTAAATTAGAAACTCTGTACCTGGTGTATACGTTGTTCAAGATTGTTTTGCACCTTTGGTCTTTGTCATAAAATGAATAATCAAGTGATGTGCATTATTCCTCATTATACTGCACTATGTTTGAGCAGGAAAGAAAACTCCTTTTTTTAGTTTATTGTTTTGATTAGGCTGCATGTGTGTTCAAACTTTAAATCTAATACTAATATGAACCTCTTTTACCTTCTGTTCTCAATTGTTTTGTATATGCCATACTATTTAATGTTAATGCGAAATTTTGTCGTACCTACATGGTTTCTTGAACATTTAATATAAGAACCGAGCGCCTAATGTAAGAGTTGAAGTTAGCTGGGACATCATGATCTTGTGTAAATTGTTGCTTAGTTGATATGCCTCTCAATATGCAATTTAAATACGCTGTTATGGACCCTAGGCTTAAAAGTTTGCGAATTGTTTTGTGTACTGCATGATATACTAGGGCTATGTTCTTATTGACTAGATGTACTACTGCTTGCTTGAAGGTGATTAACCATTTGTTTAAAGAACTTGAGACTTGGTGTTTGCAGGCATGAGATCTTGTGATGTAATTTCTACTTGTTTTTTTTCTGCAGAAAGAACTGTAACTAGAATTTTGAATGGGACTATTGTGAACTTGATTTATGAACACTTGGTCTATTTGGTGGGTTGTGTTTGGTGTCTGTTTCAAATTGTAATATGTGTCTATGATTTGAAAGTGATAGGTATGAAAGGTAGGATAGAAGTTTTATGATTCTGTTCGTGTAAGATTTAGAATGGAATATGTTCTGTTTTACTGCTTAATTTCTTTGATTAGTGAATTAATCCGTGTCATTGGCAATGATTAGGTAAGAGATAATGGCAATTCTAAATGGTAACATGTGCATTGTGCCGGAGAAACAGTTGTGATTAGAAATTTTAGATAATTAACCTAATAATGGTACAGGTAATAGGAGGTAATACTATTTAGTTGAACCCCTGCGTTCTTAAGAATTTTGATGTAAGCTGTTAACTTGTTGATTGCATTTGTGTGAAAACCTTTAAATTCTTGATCAGTAGACTAAATAGTATAGTGTGACATGAAGGGTAAGGGATAATAAAGAGATTGTGAGAAGCCATTGCCTATTGTATGTTTTATTTAATTTGTTAAAATCCTGAATTGGGTGATTAGATGGATTATCACTTAGACTTATGCTAGTATCAATAAATAAAATTTATGAAATAAAGAAGTATTTTGCAAATGGAATTTATTTAGTGGTCTATTAATTATGCCCTAAAACAGTGAGCCTAATAACCGTTTTTTTATAGCTGAAATTTTTGGGCTTAGTAAGGTTTTCGTGTCCATGGTTAAGCGTTAGACTTAGACAGATCTTGGAATAGTAAGATGAAGTTTGGGGACAAACTTCAAAATAAGTTGGGGAGAGTGTAACATCCCACGTAATTAAAAAATATAGTTATCTTGATTTGAAGATCATGGATACTGCCATGGAATATGAGTACCTATTTTATGCATGTGAGATCCTAGTTAAGAGTATAGGAATAATTAAATTAAAATACAAGGAAAGCATAACACTACTAAAATTTATTTGAGTGTTTCTAATAAATATGTGACTAATTGTATGCGTGACACCTAACCCCCTATACTACCTGGATGCTCGACACTTGTCCTCACCATCTCATTGTATGAACGCCACTTTGCAACTTGGGGACACTTGAAATTTCACACTTCAAGCCGCGGCCAGGTCCTTGTATGGTCATGGACTCCATTTGGTTAGGTAGAAAGCTGAACCCCTTGGTCCCTGTGCGCGTGTTCTGACCTTGAAGCAGACTGCAAGTCTGCTTTGCCCCATTCCTCTCATCATTTGCGTACAGAACTAGAGAAAGCAATCTGAATTGCTGGTGACCGATCAGCCTTCAAGCATACACACCTTGTGTCACACCAGATGTCCCTCCTCCTTTCTGCATGACCGCTACCTTCCCTCCCTATCTCTTGCATGTGCGCCACCTTGCAACACCCTTGGAACATGTGGATACTTCCCCTTCTATACATAGCAGCCAGGAGCACCTTCTTGACCACAAGCTTCTTTCCCCCTCTCAAACTGCAGCCGCAGACCGAGTGCCAAGGGAGACTAGGCTCGTATCTTCTTCCCATTCTATCTCACCAACAGTGCTTCCATGGTATGGGACAAACCGCTTTAACATATCTTCCTCCCCCCTCCTTGTGTTCGGCCAAGCTCCCTCTTTCCCTATAAGACTGCACTTCTCCTTGGGTTAAAGAAAGACCAAATCCTACGTATTGTCCTCCAAGCACCTCAAGGGAAGTATAACCCACTGCCACATCTGTCTTCCTTCATGGCCGTAGGCACCTTGAGAGGAGGCAAAAGAATTGCAAGTTCTACTCTTCCTCTTATTTCTCTAAACCGTGATGCTCACTGGAGAAGGACCAGCATGCTAGCTTCCATCTTCTCCACTCGCTGGGCGGCCGAATGCAGCAGCCAAGGGGACTGCACACTAGCTTGCCATCCACCTCCTCAACCGCAACCTCAAGGAGAATTTTCAAGGAGAGTTAAGGGTGTATCTGTTTCATCTTCATCTTTCTCTGTACCGTAGGCACTTAAAGAGGCAACAAGATATCGAGCCACTCATCCTTCCCTCTAATACGGTTGTGTATCCTTGAGCTAGCAGTGCGGAATTTTCCTTAATTCCATGTCTCTTCTTCGTTCATCTGATTTGTCAAAGATGTCCACTGCATGCAGAGTGAAATCTCAGCATACATCCAATATCTTCTCCTCCTGTTCGGTCAAAGGCCCTCCCTTAAGGAGGTGAGGTATTTGCTCCTTCCTTGTCCAGCACATTTTGAGGCCATTCTGATTGGGTTCTCCTCCCCTCGCATACATATGTTCTGATTTTAATCTAGCTTCTTCTCTTTTCATGTTATCCCAAACACGAATCATGGAGCATAGGAAGGGCATGGGCTGTTTCTCCTGGTGAGCACTGTCTTCTAGCGGGTTTGAGAGTTTTTGTACACATGCATGAAGCCATGTAGCAGCCAAGTAGGAGACTACTCTCTTCTCTCTTTGTTCGGCCCTGCATGCAGAAATCAAGGAGCGTGAAGCCAAACGAATTTCTTCCCCCTTCCTTGTTCAGCTGTGGACCAACACCATGAAGTTTGGAACCAAACCCAACCTTGTTTTTCTGCCTTCTTCGTGCACTGTCCATCCCTGTCTAGGAGGAAAGTGATGGGAGTGCTCCTTGCTTGGTTGTGGTCTTAGGTGCGCATGTGAGCCTGTAAGTTGAGCTTCTAACTTCTTTTCCACTCCTCACTGTTCGGCTGACATGTAGCTCTTGGGAAGTAAATTTCTGTTTTGAAACCATTCCTTAATTCTGTTCACGGTCTGCATGCTAAGATGAGTTAGTTTTTGGTTCCGTTATGTCTTTTTCCTCATCGTGTTCGGCTAACAAAGGACTCTAGGAGGTTAGTTGTGATCTTTT
>JAVKPL010001734.1:0-17012 GCA_032173675.1 Gastrolobium villosum
GTGAAGTGAGTTGAGTTACATTAATACATGAATGGCTAAAATATCAACTCAACTCAACTCAACTCAACTTGTGTGTATGAGCCAAGTGGGTCGACTCTTTATGTTTGTATTATAATGCTTTGTCGCTTCGCTTTAGAGTGTTGAGATTGGTTTGAGCGAAGCCGTCCAAATAGCGTTAACAGTAAAAGAAACAGAAAGAGAGAGATAGAGAGTTAAGATCTGCAGCGACGCGGCTCTCTCTTGCTTCTTACTCTCTCGGCTCAGATCCACTCCACGCCGATCACAATTCTCCGCCAAAATTGAATTTTGAGTCTTCCTTTTTTCATGAACTCTCCCTCACCGGTATTCCCATTTCCCTATTTCCATTTTGATTCTTTCTTTACTTGTTTTTTATTTTGTTGTTCAATTACCAATACTTTCATATGCTTGTCTTGTTGTGTTCATTTATTTTTCTTTTTCTTTCTTTATGGATTGTGGTGACTGTGACTGATCAGACAGGTGACGGTGGGTGATAATAACATGGAGTGGGGTGTTAATAATCACTACAGAACTTACAAAGGTAAATTATAACTACCTGGAAACACAAGTGACTAGGTTGTTATATGTGTATTCAAAGTTCCCAAAAAAAAAAGGAAAGTTAATTTTAGTTGAAGTTGTTGTTATTTGTTAAGTGGTGTTTATGGTTAATGAAGTTACTTACATACACGCGTTGAATATATTAGTAAACAAATCAATCAAATGAAGCCTTTGAGCTGTAGTTTCCAGGCTGATACAGCATGATATTAGTATGGAAAAAATGTTTATCTTTTCAAATTACATAACTTATATCTTTTTACTCTCATAAAGAGGTGGGATCCACACCTTTACTTTTTTTGTCAACTCTCTCTCCCCTCCTTTCTCTATTTTGAAACGACACAACCTTACATCCTTTGAAATGAAACACACATTACCCTATTATTATATGTAATCAAAGAAATGAAACTGGTTTTCAGCATTTTAATTGTTCCATAAAATTGACTTCTTTTTCTTCCTTATGTGTACTCAAAGTTGAAGCGGTATATTTTTTATGAGTCTTTTGAAGTTCTTTCTTTTGACTCCTTTGAGTAGACGACAATAAATCCATGATGGATGTGGCACTCATTTCAAACATGGATCCAGTAAATATTGGCCTTGGTTGTTCTGATAAGCCAATTCCTGTCACTTCACTGAAGCCAAGAAAGAAAACGATGACTTCAGTTTATTTGAAGTTTTTTGAGACAGCTGCTGATGGGAAGACTCGGAGATGCAAGTTTTGTGGACAGAGCTATTCTATTGCAACCGCCACAGGTAAATTTCCCCACAACATTTTGTTACTGATTATTACATTTTATGCCTTTCTTATCCAATACGACATATGTATCTTTGAATCACTTAGATTTATAATAAGGGTTTGGTGTTTGTCATTTTAAATGATATAAGTTATGTCATTTTAGGAGAGAGATAGACACAGAAAAACGGAAATCATGGGAGATTATGTCATTTTAGGAGAGAGATAGACACAGAAAAACGGAAATCATGGGAGAGAGAAAGTGAGTAGTTTTTTTTAATTTAAAATTCAAATTTTCTGTGCCTGTATCTCTCGACATAACTTTCTGTCATTTAAAATGACAAACACTTTTCCCTTATAGATAATACACCCTAGCACATTGCTATGAAACCTCAGAAATGCTTGTGAAACTTTGTTATTTGAAGATCTCAGGCTTTTTGCATTTCATCAAATTTCAGTTATATTTGAAACTAGATGGATTTTAAATTGTAGCATACTTGGTTGTAAAGTTTTTTTTTTCTCCTAGCAATTGTGTTTGCTTGGACATCAACTGAAGTTCCTTTATTCATGAAGGAAATTTGGGAAGGCATCTTGCTAATCGCCATCCGGGTTATGATAAGTCAGGGGATGCTGTCAGCAATTCAGCAGGCCCGCCCGCTGCTGTGGTCAAGAAGTCTCAGCCTCAAGGAAAAGCAAACCAGGTAGATTATGATCATCTAAATTGGTTGCTCATTAGGTGGCTTGTTTTAGCTTCTCTCCCCCCTTCAACTCTGGAAGAGAAGTGGCTTGTAAATTCCTACAAGTTTTTAAATCCATGTATACAACTTTGGCCAAGTGACAAGTATAGAACTGTACTTGATGAAGTTTTCAGAAGCATGAGGGAAGACGTAAGAGTATTGTTAGAACAGGTTTCTTCCAAGTTCTCCATCACACTTGATTTCTGGACTTCCTTTGAGCAGATATTTTATATGAGTGTAACATGTCAGTGGATTGATGAAAACTGGTGCTTTCAGAAGTTGCTTCTCGATATCTGTCGCATACCCCATCCTTGTGGGGGTGCTGAGATCTATCGTTCCCTCGTAAAAGTTCTTAAATTTTACAATATTGACAACAGAATCCTGTCCTGTACTCATGATAATAGTACAAGTGCAATGCATGCATGCGATACTTTGAAACACGACTTGGATGGTCAGAAAATAGGGCCGTTTTGCTATATTCCCTGTGCTGCTCGAACTTTGAATATGATTATAGATGATGGATTGAGATCAGCAAAACAAGTAATTTCTAAGATCCGGGAGTTCGTAATAGAGTTAAATGCCTCATCAGTGATCTCTGAGGATTTTATTCAATTATCTACAGCTTATCAAGAAGGTACTTGGAAATTTCCGCTTGATGTTTCAGCAAGGTGGAGTGGAAACTACCAGATGCTTGATCTTGTTCGCAAGGTATCTCATTGTACCTTACAACTGCTTCAATTATTGAGCATAAGAATCATGAATCATCCAAAAAATTACCATGGAGATTTTTTAAAATTACTTTTAGAGTTGCAGTACCAATGTATTACAAGGCAAAACTTGGATTTGGAATGACTTCTCTTGCCTGAAGTTTTTCATATTTGCCCTTGTCGAAGAACTGTAAGAAATTTTATAACCTTGCTGATGAATTCGGCCTGTGTGTTGATGTTGATCTGATTGGAGCACTTGGTTTCAATGTACAAAAATGGTTGGAGTTCTGGTTTTTCTCCTTATAATCACAATTCATGTATATGTTGTGATGTAGTAAATATGGTAGCATCATGATGGCAATTTGTTATGTACTACAGTAATGTAGCATGTTATGGCACACTTGTGAATTGAATCATTAGAGTATATTAACATATCTTGTGATGCATCATGCATGCCTTCAAAATTAGACACAATGAATTAGTGTAAAACAATGTATATATTTTTATGATGCAGGCTGGTAAATCAATGGATGCTGTAATTCGTAAATATGAGGATATGCTAGGCAATAGGATGCTGCTGGGCTCTTCTGACAAAAGTGTGGTTAACATAATGCATCAATATCTTGAACCATTTTACAAAACCACAAACAACATATGCACAAGTAAGGTGCCAACAGTTGGGCTTGTTCTTTTCTTCGTGGATCACATCTCAGAAACAATTGCTACCTGCAGAGAATCACGTCACAGCCCAGAATGGCTAAAAAGTGCTGCAGATGAAATGGCTAAAAGTGCCAGAAATTATATTAATCAGGTTCGCAACATATTTACATACATGACAGCAATTCTAGACCCTCGGATAAAAGGAGAGCTGATCCCTGATAGTTTCAACTCAGAAAATTTTCTGGACGAAGCAAGAACTCATTTTATGAGAAATTACTCTACCAGTCATTTCCCATCCATGAGTTCTGGATACAATAATGCACAAGAAATTGAAGATGGAGGTAGTGTTTCCTTTGCAGAGGAAATAGCTCGCAAGAAAAGAAGGACAAGCATGAGTTCTGCCACTGATGAGCTTACACAGTACTTGTCAGAGGCTCCAGCTCCAATACCAACAGATGTTCTAGAGTGGTGGAAGGTCAACTGCACGCGCTACCCTCGGCTATCTGTGATGGCTAGAGATTTCCTTGCTGTGCAGGCAACTTCAGTTGTGCCTGAAGAGCTTTTCTGTGGCAAGGGTGATGAAATTGACAAGCACAGATTCTGTATGCCATATGATAGTACACAACCCATTCTTTGTATCAAGTCATGGATTCACTTTGGCATCAAGTTTAAGTTTAAGTCGACTGAGATAGATTATGAGAGGTTGATGGAACTAGCAGCAGCAGCTGCTGCTGCAACTGATAATAGCCCTGCAAGTTCTGACAAGAAGCAAAAATAATGATAGAAGATGGTGGCACATATAACCAAATTAACAAGATCATTACTGTCACTTCTAGATTATATCTTGACTTGTGCTCATTTTCGCTTATCTTCAAATTAGAAAAAGGTAAAAGGGTGTTTTGTTCTTTCAGAACTTTATTGTTGTATGTATTATATTATTATAATGTATTATGTTGTACAGTTCCGAATTCTGGAAATTACTAACCCAGAGAAAAATCAATATGCTCCTTGTCCATCACCCCTTTCTCTGCGAGTGATTTGTGTGCACACCAAAAAAAATGCATTTTTTGTAATGGTCATAATCTCTTATTAGTTGTAAAAGAATAGAATTAGTTAAGAGTTTCTTTTGTTTGTTATATGAAATAGTTAGTATGTTTAGTTGTAGAATGGTTAAGAAGCATAGATACAATGTGCTCATGAGTTTGTGTCTAAGAAAAATAGTAATGAATAGATCAATTTCTTTTCTTTAGGATAAGGGGGAAGTTCATAGTGGGTACTTGGTGTTTTGAAAAGTGTTTGGAAGCAACGAAAAAGAATCACTTGCAACAGTATCAAAGTGAAGCAAAATGGTCTCAAACAATAATTTTGGGAAAGGAAAGAATAAAAAAGACTAAAAATTCTGAGGTTCTATTTTCTCATATTATTGGAGATAGTTATCTCCTATTATAGAGACATATGTGGTGGGGCACACCATTCATTAAAAATAAAATAAAAAATGATGTCACAATTTTTCATGTGGGGAGAACATGAGATTGTTATCTATGTAAAATGAGAGAATGATTTCCCAAAAAAATTTCCAACTTTTTTTTTATACAAAATTTTCCCATATTTTTGGATACAATGGTACTTTAATGGTTTTCATTTTCAAAAGATTGGAACGGTCGGACATAAATAAAATCAGCAATTAATAAAAGGTTTTACAACAGTTATGTTGTAGGAAGAGTGATTGTATTATGTTATAGAGATTCGCTTTGCGTGCCGGAGTTTTTTTGCTGCGGGCCTCACAAAATATTGTGTGTAGGAAAAAATTTGTGGTCATGTTAAATGATAGATGATAAACCCATTAATAAATGGTACAAGAGTTTTAAACTTATATCTTCCCTTGTAATTAAGTTTCTTATTGTACGTTGATCTTGCCTTTGATTTAATGAAGTTAACCTATGTACTAGCAACAATTAAAGCTGAAGGTAGCGCGTTTAATTTTTTTCAATGAGAAACATAAGAGTTATAAGTTCTTATTCATTTTAAATGCGTTCTTTTCATCATATGGATCGTTCCATTGAATTGCAAATAACAAAATTCAAGAGTATAGTAGAATGCAATACAGCTGATCCTTCCAAAAAGAGAAAAAAAGAAAAAGTCTCAGCAAGTGATCTACCCTTATGGCCTCATCTAAGGGGGAACATAGAAAAAAAAAAAAACCCCACATTCCCCACTCCACGTATACCATTGCATGTCACCAAAATAGGACCTTTAATCCCACACTTGTCCCTTCCACACACTCCCCTTTCTTTTTACGCCTCTCTTCCTCTTTTGAATCTCATTCTCTCTCTCATTCACTTCCAAACAAACATTATTCAAGCTTCAACTCTCTCTACCATGGCTGATCGTAACCCAAGTTCAGCCCAAACGCAGAGAGCAACAACAACAACAAGACCCACAACAACCTCAGCGGCATTTCTTCGAAAACTTCAAGAGCATTCCCCGAACTCAACCCAACTCGCTGGCCTCTTAACCCTTCTGGTAACCGGATCCATATTGCTCCTTCTCACCGGTTTAACCGTCGCGGGAACCATTATGGGTCTGATCTTCTTCTCGCCGTTGATCATTGTGTCGAGCCCAATATGGGTCCCAGCTGGCACACTTCTCTTTCTTGCCACCGCAGGGTTCTTGTCCATGTGCGGATTCGCCCTTGTCCTCGTGGCTTCCGTTTCTTGGATGTACCGTTACTTCAGGGGTCTCCACCCGCCCGGTTCGGACCGGGTCGACTACGCTCGGCACCGGATTTACGACACTGCCAGCCACGTCAAAGACTATGCTAGAGAATACGGTGGGTATTTGCAGAGTAAGGTGAAGGATGCCGCACCCGGCGCTTGAGAACCGGGAGAACCGAACCGTTTCCCCTTGTTGAACCAAACCGGTTCGGCTTTTTATGAATCGTATCATATTGAGCCGGGTTTTTTTTGTTAAATGTTATGGCCAGTTTATGGTGTGTGTATCTCTGTAGAAGTTCCCTCAACTTTTTTTTTATTATTCTTTTGTTCTTTTCTTTTTTGCTTTGATGTAATCGTGTCTGTGTCTGTGTGCTCGTTCCTCTAGTTTCCACGTACTATTGTATTTGATTTTGACCTGAGATCCACGAATGTATTTCTCTAGTTATTATTGTCTATGATGCACCGTAGCATCATAGACAATAAAACTCTAATGTATGGTATCTGACATTTTCTGATATTTCTTGACAGGCATTGCACAGAGTTAAAAAAGTTTCAAATTTTGCATTAGTTCAAACTATGGATTATAATTATCATTTTATATTTGAGATATTTTTTTTTATGGGTATTATAAATTTAGTTTTATTTTTTTAAAATTACTGAATATTAAATATAATACATTACGTAAATTGATAATAGTATTTAATATTAAAATATTTCCTAATGTGTCGAATTTTATTAACTATTCGGTATGAACATTAAAGGGTGCATATGACTGAGTAATATGCATGTATAATCTGCCCTCTATTAAACTTCTTATGATATTTATATAGGTCCTAATCATGGGCAGTTAATATGGCCAACGCGAGAATAAATTGTGGATTGGGGCTCATATTGCGGCCTCCAATTTCGGGTTCTTCGGACAAATTCATATAGGCTCTTCATATTAACATAATTCATACTTTTTGGAGTGGTGTCATGTGTTTCGATATCAATGCAACATAGATTATCGTCATCGTTATGTTGTGTTGTATGATGCAGAAGAAGAAAAAAACACTAGAATTATAACTATAAATTAAGGGTTCTATAATTCTAATGTTCAAGGAGAATTGAAATCTCACGTTGTAGAGATAAAAGCATGTGGAATCCACGTGTTAGAAAAAATTATATGTAGGACCCATGTCAGCACGGAAATTGAAGGATGTGTAGGAAAATTGTAATTATCATGTTAAATAATAATTATAAAACCCATAAACTAATGCAACATAAATTATCGTTATGTTGTGTTGTATGACGCAGAAGAAGAAAAAAAAACTAGAATTATAACTATAAACTAAGGTGGTATTTGGCACATGGGTTTTTTTTTTTAGAATTATGGGAAAGTAGGATGAAAAAAATTATTTTCTCATGTTTAATAAGAGGAAGAGTAAAAAATTTCCAATGATTTTGTTTTAGGGTTTATAAGAGTTATGTTGTAGGCAGTGGCGGATCCAGAAAATTAATGAAGGGTGGACACTCAATAAGTTCAACTACATATGAATTTGGGTCTGGTCTAAAATATGAGCAGCTGTCGGCTAGCTGGATCAAATGGTATCAGAGCCTGGTCCTGGACCGGTGTGTACAGCGGGGACATTGTATTCCCAGTGGGGGAGGATGTAAAGTCCCACATCGGTTGGAAATGAGAACAAAGCATGCCATATATATGGGTGTGGAAACCTTTCCTAGTGGAGGCCTTTTGGGGTAACCCCAGAACGTAAAACCGTGAGTCCCGGAAGGGGGCAAAGCGGACAATATCTGCTATAGGGATTGGGGCTGTTACAGGTTGAGGTCTAGATCTGGATGGATTGCGATTGAACTAGACCCATGATGAACGAAAAAGCAAATGTTCCAACTTCCAATAACGGAGATTGAGGTTTGAGAGGAGATGAATCAATATGTAGATGCAAACAATGGGTCTGAAATAGAGCTATCTGCTGTTAGGTTTGGATAATGAAGATGGAGGAGAAAAAAAGAATTCACGGGAAAATAAAATAGAAGAAGGAAATTTAAAGGGGAAGACATTGTAACAACCAACTTGGCTTATTACCAATCAATTTCACTGTTAGATCGATTATGTTGATCCAAATGTTATATTTATTTCTATCTTTGTATGGTTATGATCCCCATATTTAATGTAAACGCATTAAATATGAAAAATCACAACCATACAAAGGCTAAAATAAATTTAAAGTATTAAATATAGGGAATCATAACCATACAAAGATGAAAATAAATATAACCGTTAGATCAACATAATCGATCTAACGGTGAAATTGTTTGGTAGTAATATTGGTAGTAACACTAATTGGTTGTTACAATATCTTACCAAAAAATTAAATTGGAAAAACTTGAATTTTAAAAGAAGGATATTTTTGTATTTTTGCATCATAATTCAAGGGTAGGCACTTGCCCCCCTTCTCCACAATGTAGATCCGCCTCTGGTTGTAGGAAAAAATGATTGTGTTATCTTATAGAGATTCGTTTTGCGTGCCGGAGATTTTTTTTTGCTGCGGACCCCACAAAATGTTGTGAGTGTAGGAAACTTTTTGTGGTGATGTTAAATGATAGAATAAACCCTTTGTTTTACACAGGCTATGCCCATCAAAAAATATCATGGATGGCATGGTATTTTTTTTCTCCAACGCAGTGAGAAACCTGTCACTCATCTTTCAGACCAAAATACCCTTTAAGTCGAGCGGATACGTACGTCTCTCCCATGTCCTTATCCTCTCAAATGGGTCTTGATTAGGATGCCAATAACTCAAGTCTTCTTCACCTTGTTCTCGGGTTATCTTTGACTTGTACTACAAAGGGAACCACCAATTCACCTACACCCAGCAAGGTGATGATCATCATCTTTGTCTCCGGTGAGTGTAACCAGCAGCAGTTGGCCAAGCAAGGGCCCAAAAATAATTACGGGAACAAAATTTATTGTGAGGACTCTCTTCTTGACTTGTCTAGACAGACTTCACCTCATAGCGTTGTTTCGTCTTTCTCCCGTTGGAGAGTTGTCGTCGAGAGGGTTAATTTTGTAAAATCATCTCATATTTACAATCAATTAAATATAGTATCAGAAAGATTGATAAGATATATTTTGCTCTATCAAATAGCTTTTTTCTAACATTTTTGGGGAAAAAGAATTCTCATCATATTCCTGAAAATCGTGATTAATTGGTAAAAAAAATCTCTAATATCAAAGTCCCAGAGGGAAATGTACTTCTCCTTTCCTTGTAAAAGAGATTGTTTTCGGCAATCAATTACAATTATGTACTAGGAGTAATACATAGTTATAATTTTAAAAACTATTTGAAATTGTTAGTTGACATGATGAAGAGAATTTTTTTTTTTAATATTACAACTATGTACTATCTCTAGTATATAGTTATAATTGATTACATAAGAGAAAATTTTTTGTAGCAACATAAGAAGTTAGAAACCAATGAAATAATGTCCGGGAACATTATATATTTTTATATAAATATGAAGGAAAATATTTTCTCATGTTGCATAAGAATTCAATTCTCATGTTGAGACTCTTCGATTTGCGTGCTAAGCGTTTTTTTAATAAATGTGGGGTCCATCACTAATTGAGTCACAACATGAGAATTAAATTATCATACAACATGAGAAAATCAAATCCCAAATATGAAATTTAAGTAATTTATGTAGGGTAAAGTGTGTGTCGTTTTAAATGATATAAGGTTGTGTCATTTTAAGAGAAAGAAAGAGATAGATAAAGGAGGACAGAGAGTTGATAGTGTGAGCCCACCTCTTTGTGAGAGTAAAAGGATATAAGTTATGTCATTTAAAAGAATAAATATTTTTCCCATTTACGTAATGTATATAACCTCGTTTATAATATATTGGACCTTACGAGACTACTGGCAGGCCTAATATTCCACAGCCCAGGCCCATGCAAGTACAATAACAAATAAACTCAAATATATTTTTAGAATAAATCAAGTCTACTTTATTTTTAGAATATAAACTGAATATAAATGGTTTCAGACAAATTGGTGTTACCCTATCCTTGTTTGCTAAAAATGGTTCTCTAGAGCAAAGTGAAGCTCCATTTGTGGTTGAGAGTGAAGGAGCACGACCACAACTACGATTGCACTAATTTACTCAAAGACCACACCACTCTAGTGGAACAAAAAGCATGCTTATCAAGACAACGTTGGGAAAGTATGGAGGAGTTTGAAGCCATCCAATATGACAAAGTCAAGGACCATCCACTTGGGCTACGCATTCGATTCCTCCTCTTTGTCACCGAATAAACTTCTCAATGTCATTCCCCTAAAAAACTATGGTCCCATGCAATATTTATTTATTTGTTTATTTATTTATTTTAAAAAAACGTTTTAGAAATTTGTAATCAAAGAAACCCTAACACTCTCACTGCTCTCTCTCTCTCTCTACCCTTTTTCTCTTCAATGTTAAGCTAAATATTATAGAGTTTATAGAATCAACGCCACAAAGCCATAAGAGTAAAAAGAACAAATTTCTAGCCCAAAAGAAAAGAACCAAGAAATATAAAAAGCAAAAGAAAATAATAATTATTAAATTATATAATTAATTATTTTTTGTGAAGCGAGATATGAATATATAAAGGGTTTTATAAGAGTTATGTTGTAGGAAAAGTGATTGTGTTATGTTATAGAGATTCGTTTTGCGTGCTTGAATTTTTTTTTTTTTGATTGCGGGCCCCACAAAATGTTGTGAGTGTAGGAAATTTTTTGTGATAATGTTAAATAATAGATGATACACCCATAGATAAAACAGGATATATGAATTTGTTTTTTGTCTTATAAAAGAAGATGTGACTTGTCGCTCTTTGACTTTGTATAGTCAGTCCAGATTTGGTGGTCAAATTTGTGATGTTTCATTCGTGATGAGTAGTATTGCTAAAAAAATTAAGTCAGAATGGAAATGGGGGAAAAAGCTTCACGATTAAAAGGATATTTCAAGTTTTTACATTACTAAAACATCTTTCAAGTCTAATTATTACATGAGAACGTATTTGAGAGGGAAATGGATCCTCATGTTTTAATTAACATGAGTATGTTATATATATTGGGAAATCCTAATTAAGCAAAAGAGAATTAACGGTGATAATTTTATAATTATCTATCTTTATATATTTCTTTTATCATTATTGATTCACCTGTATGATTACGATTCTCTAACGTGACATAGTTATATTAATTAACACATGAGATGATCCACTTCCATATAAGAGTTTCGCAATTTTCTTAAAAAATAAAATAAAATAAGTGTTACATTAATAGAAAAAAAATTAAGGCAAAAAAAAATGGTTTGTGTCGAGGAGAAGCGGTTTTGGATTAAGGGATTACTACAATATAAATTAGGATTTGATGTTTGTCATCTTAAATGACATGAGTTATGTCATTTTAGGAGAGAGATAGACACAAGAAATGAAAATCATGGGAGAGAGAAAGTGGATGGTTTAAAATGACATAATTTTATATTATTTAAAATGACAAATATTTTTCTCTATAAATTATGAGAAAAAATTCCTTATTTTAAAGGATATAACTTTATATCATCTTAAATGAAACGATGTTGTTTTAGTATATAATTAATTTTTTTTATATTCTATTTTTTCACTTTCTTTCCTCTTCCTAATTTTATTGAAGAGAAAGAATATAAAAAATCATCAATTATGTATCAAAACGACGTCATTTCATGTAAAATGGCATAAAATTATATCCGAAATTATACTAAAATCTCCCTTATTTCTTTGAGAGTTCCCCGACTATTTATTCGAAGGTACGTATATTCATAATTCACTCAGTCTAAAAGCGGTATTCAAGTGTACCCAAAAAAAAAATAAAGGGTTTTCATTTTATCTTTTAACATAACACACTAAACTTTTCTACACACACAACATTTTATGGGACCCACACATTTTAAAATAAAAAAATAAAAAAAATATAGCACGTAAAATGAATCTCTATAACATTACACAATCACTTTTCCTACAACATAATAAACATAAAACCCAAAAATATATATAAAAAAAAAGGGTATTCAAAGTCGTCCTCCCTTCGGGCTTTTGAGTTTTGACTCCTTCTTTGCAGTGGAGAAAATGTGATATACACGACAATTTTCTGTAAGCTGAACGGGTCAGACAAAATTTTTCTTCGTTGTTGATTCAAGGCCCATGTCAACTACATAAGCTAAGTTGAAGTCAGCTGTCTACTTAGATTTGACCAGAATCATTAACATCACAACTGCCCCAATCCATTTTGTTAATAAAAATTTTAATTAACAAAAGTTTCAAGGAGAGTACATGCCATAGTTGAATATCCATCAGTGTTCCATATTACCAGTTGAGAGAAATATAAATGGTAGACAAAAAAAAAATGAGGTTTTGTTCTCTCTAGCATTTATATATTTAATATGGCCTTAACCTCACATGCTTGTATGTTATAGTTAATTATATGCCATTTTATATATATCATTGTTGTTGGTTGATTAACTAAATGTATGAAATAATGAGACTTATACTATTCAACTAAGGTTTTCAATTTTCTCCACTTTGGTAATACAGAGTTTTATAAGTCTCGTTACATTTCATCACAATACAAATATAATATAATCAGGAACTCTCGTGTTTTAGATAAAACTGGACTCATTCAACATAAAATAAAAAAAAAAACTATGGTTCAAAATATAATATAATCAGAAACTCTTGTGTTTTACGTCTTGTTGACTGCTTCAAATCCTCAAACATGTCATGGACCCGGAGAAAACAAAGTTTTGCTTTAGTGTTCAATTTAGAACACAAATCGGTTGAAAAATAGAATAACTTATATTAACTTGTGTTCTTTCTTTTACCAGTCTCCTTTTCTTAAAAATAAACAAAGGTGCTGATAATAGCATTGTTGAGTGAAAAATGCTTCTGCTACTTTTCCGCAGTTTCACTTTATTTTTCCTTCTCTCTCTTTTCTTTTTTAATTTTTTAAGTAGTGCATCACCACCCCCCCCCCCCCCCCCCCCCCCCCCCCCCCCCCCCCCCCCCCCCCCCCCCCCCACCACCCAAAAAAAAAACCCCATTTTTAATTTCTTTAACTAGCAAAATTTACTATTGTCTCAGCATTTACATTTTTTATGAGATTACAATTGTTTTTACCATAACAAAAAAGCACTCTTCTGTAAATTTGATTACTGAGTATAGGGTGAAGATAATCCTTATACGCAATCTTACTTTTGCACAATTGTTATTAATATGTATAAAAAAAGGTTTTCATTTCCTTCTTTAATATAACACAACAAACTTTCCTACACATACAACATTTTGTGGGGTCCACACATTTTAAAACAAAAAAAAAGAAAAAAATATGGCACGCAAAACGAATCTCCATAACATTACACAATCACTTTTGTTACACCATAATAAACATAAAACCCATAAAAAAATTTGTTATTAATACCCTTTGTTGCTGTTGGTCGTGTTAAACTAATTAAATGATTCATTAGTCCAAAAAAGAGTTATTGAAAAATAAGGGAATAAAGAGAGGGTACGTGTTAAACTGTTAATATATGCGCCACAACTTGAGATTTTTTTGTCAAGGATGGGTTTTACCGTTTTTGTCATATGATCGGTCTAGTCTAACATAGATGGACCAAATCACACACACTTATTGAAGATTGTAGGCCTTGAGGTTATTGCAAAATAGTCGTACAATGGCGGAATATGTTTTTTCTTGAAGTGTTTAGGTTGTAGCTTTGCTGCAATGGAAGTGATTAGGAATGGTATATACAAAGACATCCCGATACTTAAGTCAGTATTAATACGAGGTATATAATATTTAACTGAGGTATCTATACTGGGTTCATACCCTCTGTATTATAATGTGATATATGTCATGGGCAGCATCTCTTCTTATTGGTGATTTAGGCTGGTTGTCCTTTTGTCATAGTTGGTGTCCTTCAGGTTATTCCTTGATGAATAAATCTAGATGCTAGTCTGTCTTTTTAGAGTAGTGGCAAGCTGAAGTTGTCTCATCTATAATGGCTCTTATGCGCAATGGACCTTATCAAATCTCTATGACCTTCCTTAGTCTTTAAGTTTTACCTTGCGACTTAGCGTGATGGTTTGCACCACGAAGATGGTTTGCGCTGAGAGGATGGTCCGTGCAATGAGGATGCTGCGCCCATCGCCTCTGGGTCCCTCTAGGGCCTCTAACTATTGGGCCTATATTTTATCAGCACCATCATACAATATTGTTAACACACCCTATAAAATCTCCCTTTGGGATTGTTGGGAATAAGGGAAATCCTTTCATGTAACCATATTTTTATTTTTCAAAAAATCGGTTAATCTCATGAAATCAAAATTCGTGATTCTTCTTTTAATAAAGTATAGGTATCCTCTACATGAGGTAATTTTATTTGTGATGGATCTAGGATTAATGTTTTAAAACAAATATCCAAAAACAAAATGTTTTAAACCTCTCCCAAATATCGTATTAAGGAGGATCGAATACATGTTATCACCTCCATCTACTTAGCTCTCATATGCCAACTGAACTATCATCATTTGATAAATTTGCGATCTTTCAATCATAGCAGTTTTTTTTTTTTTTTTTTTTGGTATAACAATCATAGCAGTTTTACCACTACCTTAACACCATAACCTGTTTGTGAACCTTCAATCGCTATTAAAAAAAATTGTGACATATATCTAAGTTTAATGTTTATCACGTTGTAGAAAATAAATTATCTACCACACATATATAAAAATGTGTGAAGCCTACACGGGCCTATGTATAGGAGAAAAAATTTATTTTCAAAAATATTATTCCCTATATATATATGAGTTCGCTTTTTCTGCAGTTACTGCATATAAGTTATCTATAGTAAGCCCAATATGACGTCGTTTTGGCGAAAATCATGGTGTTTTTGTAATTTTAATTTATTTCAGGGTTATAATAGTCTTTATATTTATAATTTTTTAAAATTTCAATAGCAAAATGACGTCGTTTTGAGAATAAATGTAGATAACTTATCTGCATTTACTGCGGAAATATTTTTCCACAACATAACTCTTATTAAACCCATATATATATATATATATATATATATATATATGATAATGACATGTACTCGACCAAGTATCAGTTTGACATGTTTGGAATATTCCATTCACTTTCTTTTAGCTTTTAAAATTAAATGACGCTGTGCCATTGTAGGAGAATCAAATTCGGATCGGACTCAATCAAATACTTTTTTTATTCCTTCAATTGTCTTTACTTGAGGAATCGCTCTATGAATTTATCTAGACCATACAAATCTATAAAAATAAAAACTAAATAAAGGAATGATTTGAAACTTACTCACTTGAAGACTTAATATTACATTATATGATAATTTTCTTTAATTTATCCAAAGGAAATAATTGTTGCTAGTCTTTCTCTCTCTCTATCCCTCTCAAATATCGCCAAAAAGAAAAAAAAAATTACATTAAAACACTCTATTTGTTTTTATGCTTCATCGGGTAAGGTTGTATGATACCTCCAAATCAAGTGTGAGAATTACAGCCACGTTTAGTGGACACTGCAAAACAAACTTTCCCAAACGTGAGTTAGAAAGTGCAAGTATGACTCAGTGAACATTAATTGATTCTAAACATACAAACGCCAAACTGTCTCTCACGCACATTGGATGGCGGAGATAAATTATATCCAGGCTCAAAACGGGAAAAAGCACCATTTTAAAATTTTTGGACAAAAGAATTACTTGATTAAAGTTAATTGCATAAGTTTTTTCAAAATAATGCAGTCAAACATGTCACTTATACTGATGGGATTAGTCCCGTCACTTAAACTGACGGGACTCGTGCCACGTCAGCTCCACGTAGGCAGTACAATTACCGTAAAATTTCAGAAGGCCATAACTTATTACTCGGTATCCAAATCACATGATCTTTTATTTATTTCACATAACTTTTCGAGATCTACGCAATGACACCTCACTTGACATATTTTATCTCTCACAAACATAGTTTGAAGATCTTATGAATAAATACTCTTGTAATTGTCAAGAGTATTTATTCATAAGATCTTCAAATTATGTTTGTGCGAGATAAAATATGTCAAGTGAGGTGTCATTACGTAGATATCGAAAAGTTATGTGAAATCAAAAAAAAATCATATGATTTGGATACCCGAGTCACAAGTTATGGCCTTCCGAAGCTTTACGCCAATTGGATTTCCTACGTTGCGCTGACGTGGCACGAGTCCCGTCAATATTAGTGACGAGACTAGTCACGTCAGTGACATGTTTGACTGCATTACTTTGGAAAAACTTATTCAATCAATTTTAATCGGATAATTCTTTTGTCCAAAATTTTTAAAATGGTGCTTTAGCCCTCAAAATGAGGTCGTTTTGAGGTGGAAATCAAGGTATTTTTATAATTTATATTAGTATTTATCATTATAATTTTATAATCTTATAATTCAAAATGACGTCAAGTTCATCGAAAATAACACCGGTAACTGGTAACTGGATGAATATTTTTCCCTTAAAAAAATAAAAATAACGATGGAGAGAAAGCCTAGTTATATTTTCACACAACCATATGGAGGCTCACAACTTCACAAACTATATACAAATATTTTGAGCAGCAAAATACATATAACCTAAAACATTGAATAGTATCAAATTCAACTACAAAACCAGAAAACAAAAATAAGAGAGACAAGTGCGATCACAAATCACGTGCCCGTGTGTGCTAATTAGTAATTAATCAGAGGGTGGTTTGATGTCGAAGGCGAGTGAGATAACCGGGCATGGGACTGGCGCGTGGCGACCTCAGAGGGACTTC